>JACXGJ010008678.1:0-26399 GCA_016801105.1 Esox niger
ATATATATATATATATATATATATATATATATATATATATATATATATATATATATATATATATATATATATATATATATATAATTGTTGTTTATGTCATTATCATAAAATATTAATATACAGTCTATGAATGCACCTAAAATGTGTTATTAAGGCCTGTGTGTTCTCAGGGAATAACACTCATTATAATATTCATTAGTTATAGACCACTCCATTAACATGTAGTACATCTCAGAATGTTAACTGAAGAGACTGGGGAAAGGGAAACAGGTGACCTGGTCAAAGGGGAAGCGTATTGCTTGGTTTAGTGCATAGAGCTCTGAAAAGTGCATAGAGCACATAGAGCTCTGAAAAATTGTTAAGAGGAAATGATGGGTGGGCTAAGACCCGAATGTATTGTGATCCTAGCGACGTATCTGCTAGATGACATAATAATTGTGGGTAATCAAAATTTTGCACTAATGAAATCAAACTGTTTTTCTGAGAACAACAAGTCAATGAAAGAAGACATATAAAGAACTCTGCCAGGAACCTGGTGTTTATATCACTTTGTTCCAGTCTCAAAAAGTCTCACTGGCAAATTGGAGTTTCTACTGACACAAATAATGCCAATAAAATAGCCACCAACTAGGTTATTGGCTACTATGATGATGAGTACTAGATGGAATTGAAGGTATAAGAATTCTTGACATTTGGATTAGCGGTCCTGCTGCACGCAATGAGAGGACACCCGGTTGAAAGGTCAGGAGCTAAGATTGGTGGATGTCTTTGGAACTTAGCTGACAGTTAATCTTGAGAGCACCAGTGGTATATTAGCGCAGAGTGGCTAAGAAAAACTCCCAAGTAAGGTCAGAACCTATGAAGACACCTAGATGGTCGTCGGACTGAGGGGGGGCCAGTCCTCTTCGGTCTGCCCTGGGGGAGGTTTATAACAATTTCAGATTTTTTGAGGCAACATCAACGTTTGTCCGTGTCCAGATGATCATCAGGTTAACATACAGGTGGGCTGTGTCCAGAGTCTTTGGGCAGAATCCAGATCAGCTGCACGTCCAGGTGGGAGTACATTACAAAGGCTGTAGAAGCAATATGCCACTGCGCCACACTATATGGCAGACATTGATAACGGATATTGTATACGGAGTATTGGCTTTTTATCAAGTCAAGTGGCATACAGTTGGTCCAAATCAGATATTTGGTATGTTTATTGAGTATGCAAAACAAAAGTTTTCATGTTGAATTTATATTCTTTTGTCTTTTTTGTGGATTGTATTTATTTTTTCTACTTGATGCTCAGAAGTAAACATCTAAAGAAATCGAGTCTAAGAAATGAAAGGATGAGTCAAGATTCCCAGAAGGACATGGAAGACAAACAGGAGGTAAAAAGAGAGAGCTTGGCTTGAAGAACTTACGAGAAATATTAACATCAGTGCCCCACACTAAAATAGATCTGACCGTATCCCTCAAGAGAAAATATACAGGGGGAACAGAAAGTCACCGCCTCCTTTTGAAATGTTCACCTTTTGTTGCTTTACAGCCTGAAATTAAAATACGTGAAATTACAGCCTGAAATGAATACACGTGAAATTACAGCCTGAAATGGAAACTTTTTCCAGTGACCCACAATATCAAAGTGAATAAAAAAGTAGCCTTTTAGGATAAGACACCCCCCTTAGAATTACCTTTGAAAACTTGCCGTGGTATAACCAACAAAATGTTATATCCCAAATCAAGCTAATTGTCTTCCATCTGTTATCAATTGTAATGGCTTTGATATGTTCAGAATTAAATCAGTTGATCAGATGTCTCCATTGCTAAGTAATGCAATTCAAAGCAAATAATCCACTATGGGCAGAAATGTACTTGCAAAAGGTCTATGAGATGATGTTGTGGAAATGCACAAGAGAAAGGAGAGTGTCTGAATGTACTCATCAGCCTGTGCAAATGATCTTCCTGTATTTAGGTAAACTATTTTCTGCTTGCATTCAGTCACTGAGACACAAGCAACAGACACATTTCTCGCCCACAGTGGCAATCTTTGTCCATGCTTTGATTTCTAGCAGGGACATCAGGAAGGTTTGTGTCCATTGTTTACGGATCTGCTATTCTTTAATGTTGCTGGTGATCCATCTGCATACATATAATACAGCAATTACTTGAACACAAGGTTACAGGATTGAATGTTTAGTAAAAGCTTTTCAGGACATAAAAGCAATTGCTTTTCACTCTAAAGCTATTACCACACATATGAGATTGATGTCTCATATCAAAAACAACTTAACTGTTATTGATCTTCAAATTTATATGTTCATGTTTGTTTGTATTTAAATTTAGATTGCACTACCGTGTCACTATTAAGATGATTTTCACTGTGTGTACTGCTTATGAAGGTGGAAGGTGCCTTGAAGTTATTCATAGTCCTGGGAACAGTTGTGCTCAAAGGTTTGCATACCCATGGAGAATTGAAAATATATGTACCATTTGTAAAGAAAACATGAGCGAGCAGGCAAAACTCTTGTCTTTAATTTCCTATGGGATTCACATTCAACTGTAGGTCATAGCAGCATTTTCCACTTCTTAATAAGTGATTGAACAGTACTGACTGGCATTTGCAAGGATTTTGATATCTTTTTGATATCCTTTTCCATCTTTATAAGGTTCCATTATCTTGTTATGCAGGTCTTTTGATAGTTATTTCCTGCTCCCCCATGGCTCAGTACCTAGCCTGCTCAGTGCATCCACATTAGTGGATTACAAAGCAACAGGTATTGCTTTTCACATTTAATTGCCATTTACATCTGTGTGTGTCACCTTGTGAGTCTGTAACAAGGCCAAACATTCAAGGGCATGTAAACTTTTGATCAGGGCCATTTGGGTGATTTCTGTTACCACTACGATTTAAAAAGGAGGGAAAATTGAGGGAAAAAGTCACGCTACTTTTGCATCGGTGGAGTAATTTTGTAAGGCAGGATATGAAGAGAGCAGTTCCAGCAAGGCAGTATGTGATTATGTCACGTTATTACAGCTAAATCAATCTCCAATAACATAGAATAGCTATTTGGTCAGGTTCTCTGGTTACAAATGCCAATAGTTTACACATAGGGCAGGTTGAGATGCACCACCAACAAAAGCTGGAAGAGGAATGTTAATTTGTGTTCAAAATAGGGTTGGGCGATACGGCATAAAAGTTAGCTAATATTATACCTCATATCATTCGATGTTGATAAATACTATGATATAAACTTGGAATGGATATTTCCAATTATTCAGTGCTACACTGCAGTGTATTGAAATTTACTGTACTTTTTTTCAATTCAGTTTCATAGCAGACAAGCATATAAAACAGACAAATTACAAATGACAGGTAAACATTTTAGAATGCTGACCAAAAGTAATACCATTCCCCTTCCTCAATCTATATATTGCGCTTCCATGTGTATGTATTTGCATTGAAACATGATTTAAGATTAATGAGGTAAGTCGGAAAAGCGCAACAGATTGTGAATGTGTGCAGCATTTTCAATTTGTTACATGTCACTAACGATAAGTGAGAATGTGGTTTCCTGTAATGTTTCAGTTCACTTTACACAATGTATGCTTATTAAGAACAATTTATTCTAGTGAAAACTACCGCACCTTGCTGAAATATTTGATACATCGTCGGTTTAAATGGTGATTAGTTCCACATGACCAAAAATGTACTACTTCATCCCTAAATCATGGTATACAGTTGTATAAAGCAAACTACCCAAATATTTGGACGACTTGGGACTGCAGTTCACCCTCAGTTGCGTTGTAATTTATGCATAGAGGATGAAGCGTGAGAAACTAGATTGAGAACAGCTGGTGTACACGTTAATGGTGCAGTACAGCAGTGTAACTGTCTGTATTTAAAACATTTAAATAATAATTTTATATGTATATATATATATATATATATATATATATATATATATATATTATTTTTTTTTTTTAATGGAACGTTAAATAAGACAAAGAAAATCAGTAAATCTTACATGCATTGTTTTACGATTATACTGAATCTCAATAATCTATCCAGCTATAACCTGTTTATCCCCCTTCCCCCTTTAAAATGATCACTTTCTTTTTATCCTGCAACAGCCGGTGGCCAAAAGCCGCTTGTTGGCAGATTGTACTATGCAGGATTTTATCGAAGAAGATGTGCTTCTTCTCTTGGGTTATTTCTTCATCCTAAGCTTTCATTTCTCCAAAATGTGTTGATTTGCAATACAGTTGCATTTTATACTTGTTTTAAGCAAGCTATTTGAGTTTGAGGGAAATTGACAAAACTACTTAAAAACCTGACTTCATGTTCAAAAGTCTATCATCAACATTGCAAATTCTGATCATACACCATTTATTTAAGTTTTATCACCCAACACTAAGCAGAGGATGACTGGCATTAGACCCGTGGGTTGTTGGATAGAAAAGAATTAGGTAATCTCTTCACAGCCTGGAAAGACAAACCTGAGAGATATTTATCTGAGGGATGACAGTGGTGCGCAAGACTTCACTGATTATTTACTGACAAAAAAGATGGAAAGCTGAGTGTGCTTGCGATACATTAACAGATGTAGAAATTAATGTGAATAAAAGTATGTACATAGTTTAGTGAAGCATGTGAATATAGAATTCACAGCCAAGATTGGAGAATCTTGGCTGAGACCTGAAGACCTGTGTGTAACGATTGCAAGGCCATGAGTAAAACAACAGGGCAGATCTTAGCTAGAGGGTCTCACACTGAAATCCAATCTAAAGGTCATTAGCAAGCAATGCTCAACCCCCCCCCCCCCCCACACACGCACAAACAGTAAGTGTCTAAAACTGGCCTTTGGGGTTGGAGGTACTTGAAGGGAAAGCCCTTTCAACATCTAAACCCAACCACAGCTCAGAGACCACTGTCTTATCTCTTTGTTGCAGAGAGAGGGGGGGACAGAAAGACTGAGTACTCCTTCATGAAGTCACTTTGGCTTGGTCTCCTAGCAACGGTCGTCAGGGGCAACCCCCGGCCTATGCAGACGACACACTGCGCTCTGCAACAGCAGCAGTCATCTGTTGTGTGCTCCTTTCTGTGCATGTGTGTTTGAGCACAGTAATCACGTTGCCTGTATCCATCACCGTATGTCAGTACCGCATGGTGTCATATGCAAGGGCACACACAGAACACTGGTTACCTACGCGTGCATGACCCATTTCTGCACTGATTTTCTCTATCTTTTACACACATAGACTTATGTACTGTACAATCCCTCAGCCTCTCAGTAATAATCAGACACTGCCCTCTACTGCTGAATAGCACGTTGAACAGCTTTCATAGCTGTAAACAGGTGTGATAAAGAACCTAGCCACAGTTTTTAGCATTGTTTACGTCCAAGATGTTTATTGCCAATTTTGGCCAGCTAAAGCCACCACATTGTTCCCAAACTTTTGTACCTCAGTTGGTAATTTACTTCTCTTATATCAGATTGTTCATGCTCAAATGGGGGGGGGTGGAAATAGCCATAGGTCCATTCAACATTATCTAAAGTCCTCATTTGAGGCAGCCCTGGTTGTCACATCATCATCCGTCTGAAATCTTTCATCTGAAAAGACTCAGCTTGCAAACCAATAATTGGTTGAAAAAAACTAAATAAGATTGTTATTCCCTCACCAAATGGCCTAGCCTGGCGAACATCTGTTTCAAAGTCCTCATGAAATCAGAGTCTGGAAAACGTGCTTTGATGTTGTCTATAAGAAGCATTGATAAAGAAGGGGACGCACTCACATTCTTCAAGGTGTCATCCTCTGCTCCTTGGTTATCCCCATTTTGAATAGAATTTCTATGTTTTACTAAAGCATCACTCCAAGAAACTGTCAAAATACACTTCCAATATCTCTGGTGTTGCAAATTGGTGAAGACGCTTGGGGCATGTGAGTGCTAGTAAATAAGATAAGTGAAAATGTACATTTTCTAGGCAAACATTACAGTTTGTAGCAGTGCTGTGAGTCACATGGTTTGCTGAAAGCTCCTGCTTGACATGTGAGCCTTAGTAAAACTGACTTGACATTTGTTTCAGGTTAGTCAAGTATGTTTTGTTATGTGATTTGTGTAGGCATTTAATAACTGTCAATAGGTTGCCATGATACCAGGCTTTGCTTTATCCTTTGGAGTCTGATAAGGCCAAACGATAAGGCCGAAAGCATGCAAGTTGTTAGTTGTTGCAAGTTAGTTGCAAATGTCATTTTTATAAGTTTTTGAGCTCAGTTTAGCTTAATACAAAGACCATACTTGGAGAAATTAATCTGGCACCTGACACAGAGTCTGTTTCAACTTAAAGTCCTCTGTGAGGACTACAATGCAGATCATCTGAAAAGTGCACTGCATATTTTCTGTTTCCAGAAAAGTATGCTTGTTCACTTGGCCTACTTCTTACAAATCTAAAAAAACTGGATTGGTACACACCATGGTTAATGGGAGTTTGCACCATATTTCTTTCATCGGTAATATACCCTTTCTAATCAATTCAAGTAATGTGAACAAAATTCTTAATTTGGGATGAGATGTTGAACTCAGACTCCCTCTAGTGGATGCTACGGCATTACAAGTAATGTCTGTGACGGAGTGGGTGGTGGGAACAGAAAATAGAACAACATAATAGAACACTGTTAGATAGCAGTTGCTATGACAACCAGGATGAGTCACTCACGTGTCTGATCGTGAGTGCAGGTAGGCCTCATCTCTGTCTCTGAGAGAGACTGTATGCAGACAGTCAAGTATGTGCATTCCCTCTGAAAGTGGAGCAGCCATCCCACTAACTAACTAAGACAACATTATTTCCACGACACATATTAACTCTGTGCAGTCCAAACAACATCTGTGTAAGGAGAAGTTTTTGATGTGTGGCGCCGCGTCTGCCAGCCACATGATCACGTCGACCTCATTACTGGCTTGTAAATCAGTGCCTCCGTCACATTGCACGCCTCTCACAGTAGATTGCACGTCTCTGAGAAATCACACAGTCTTAATGTATTGTATGGCATTCGCTACTTGCAGAATATCCCTCTCTTCCTACTCAATCTTCTGGTTAGAGGAGTGGGGAACTGTAAGCAGTAGTAGTGAGCAGCAATGAAGACAGAAGGAGAACGATAATCTTCTAGACCACATACATGAATGATTCAGAAATGTTTCACCAGGAATCGAAACCAGTAGGTTTGTTTGTGGTATTTTCTTCTCCCATAAGGAATAGCTAGAGACTTAAGCTGCTTAGTATTGAAAGGAGCCCAGCCTCTCCTTACCATGCCTCCAGCCTAGATATGCCCAATCAGGCCATAGTAACACATTCTAAGCCATGCCGAAAAGTGCAGGCAATGCCAAGCATCCCCATGTATCCAATTCTAATATTGGATGGAGATCTGTCAGTATGGAGAAACAAAAGAATACTTTGTCAGGAGAAGTGCTGTAACGGATAGTATTAAAAACAGAGATGCTTCTTTTGAAATTGATTTTGCAGGAAGTCAAAGCTCGGTATTGCTGACATCAGCAGTAATAAAACCCAAGCACGACAACAGCACCACATTCTATACATATTGTATTCTCATACATCCTCACCAAGAGACAGACTAAGACAGGCATTTCGTGAGACTCCACTCCATGGAACACTCCAGAGAATTGTGTCATCCTGCAGTTTCATCGGTTGAATTCCCATCGCTCGATTTGATTGGCTTATTTATTTAAAATCACATACAACAAGACGTGTGAATGCCGCAATTAGTCATCACATGGCTACTGTGAACGAACAAACACAGATGAAGACACAGAGCAAAAAGGTTGTTAACAAGCAAAAAGAGAGAACAAACTTCTAAGACTGGGAAGGAAAAGAAAACAGATTAACCAACAGATAATGGAAAAGAGAGATAAAGCCATGTGGTACAATGTAACCTCCCTATCAATTTTCTGCCAGTGACTGCTCCACACTGCAGGGTAATCCATACCAAATACTTCTAGGTATTGGAGGAGCACCTATACTTACCGGTTGTGATATGAAGCTATGTGTCTCTGGGGTCCAAGTTAAATGAAGGACAAAAAGGTATGAAAATGTATGCCCTTGCTACTGTAAATTCCTCTTGATTGGCATTTGCTAAGTGACTATCTGCCTGAGCCATAATGAAACATTATTAGAGAGAATGCAAGAAAATCACTATCGAAGGTCAAAATACTTTGTATTCTTTTTGGCATTAATCTACTGATTATCACATGTGAGTTCTTAACCAAAAATCAACAAAAACACACTATATACCGCACAAAAAAAGGCTAAACTATTAAGTATCCAAAGTGGGCACACACAGGCACACGTTCCCCGAAATCCCCTGAACCCCTTGTTGCAGGCCTTGGTAGTCTTAAGGCTGCAGTGTGGCCAACAATCTGAATCCCTTTCCAGAAGTCCCTAAACAAGCACAAAAGCTGCAGCAGGAGCTCAGGGTTTTACCAAGCATCCCAAGCATTAGCTACTCACAGTGACTAAAGTTCAGTGTGAAAAATACCTTGTCCACTACAGACTTCCTGCACAAATACACTAGGCTCGAGGACATGATATTGAATGTTGGTTGAGCAAAGATCTCCTGAAGATCTCCTGAAGATGTTGGGGATCAGCAAATCTTACCAAAATATAGGAGATCCTCCAATCCTAAAGATTCAAGAGGACTCATTTATCAACGGCTCACTAAATGCACTTTCAAAAATGGAATCAAAAGATTAATAAGGTAATGATGTGCCTAACAGACCAAACAAGAAGCCACAGATTATTCAGCTTACTAGCTGTTCAGGCATAATGTCAGATCCCTGTGAAACTTTGTCTGGTGTGTCCCCTGATTTGGAAGGAGAATCAAAGTATTAGCAGTACGTTGCCAAGTTGAGGTCTGTCTGATAAAGTCTAGCATATGATGCTACTTTCAGAAATCATGAGACAAACAAGAAATTTGATGACAAGATGAAATGAAAAGCAGATACTAGAGGAAGGAAACAGTACTACTTTGAAATCAACTTTGAAATTGGAAAACAATTGGAAAATCCTAACTTACATAGTGGTGAATAAAATGCAAAGCCTCTACCATCTGTAGAGTGAAGCCAGATAAAGAGAGATGAGAGTGGTAAATGCAATACACTGTAAGCATCTGTTGTCTATGGGTACTGTGTACATACACAGAAGTACCTACAGTGTCTCTAAAACTCATAACAAGATAGGTCACAGATAGGCCAACAACGGGAACCAGCTAAAAATAATACTAAGAAGGAGCTTGTCGGACAAACAGAACAGTCAGGATATTCTAAATGTGAACCTAAAGAGATGGCTTGAACCTTAGATGCAGGTGATTTGTTAGTTTTATGAGCCATCTGGTATGGTCCAACAGGGTTGGACTCTAGGGAGAGGAGACGGAACTCGAGAAGTAAAGTGGAATGAACCAGAAATGTGATTTAGAGACTTGGACTGTTAGTGATTAATAAGTTAGCTATTCCAGAGAAAGTTTCTGGAGAAAGGAAATGAATACAGATTGACTTTGATGGCCCACTACTGGTTATCAAATGTTTGGTTCGGAGAAATTGTTTTACTGATGTACGGTTCCATTTCGTCTGCGATCTCCGGTCTGAAAGTTTGTCTGGTTTTACAACCCGTTTCCAAAAATGTTGCGACACTGAGTAAAATTTAAATAAAAATAGAATGCAATGTTGTGCAAATCACTCAACCTTTAATTTAATTGAAAATAGACAACATATCAAATTAAACTTACAAATTATATTGTTTTTGGAAAAATGCATGCCTGTCTATAATTTTATGTCAGCAACACGTTTAAAGAAAGTTGGGACAGGACATGTTAACTACTGTGTTGCATCACCATTCCTTTTAACAATACTCTGGACTCTGTTCTCGTTTGGAACTGAGGAGACCAATTATTGTAGTTTTGAAAGTGAAATGGGAGTTCTTGTGGGATCTGGACCACAGGCAAGACAGTTTAGCACCCGGACTCTTTTACTACAGAGCCATGCTGTTGTAATACATGCAGCAATGTCTTGCTGAAAGAACCAAGGCCTTCCTTAAAAAAGACATCATCTAGATGGCTGCATATGTTGCTCCAAAACCTGTATATATTGTTCAATATTTATGGTGCTTTCACAAATGTGCAAGTCACCCACGGCACATGCATTAAGGCATCCCCATGCCATCATGGAGGCTGGCTTTGAACTGTTAACAACTGTTATCAAGCTGGATGTTCCCTCTCCTCTTTAGTCCAGAGGATGAGGGGTCCATGACTCCCAAATTTTTATTCATCAGACCACAGTTTTCTACTTTGCCTCAGTCCATTTTAAATGAGCTCAGTCCCAGAGAAAGTGGCGTTTCTGGATTGTTGTTTATGTATGGTTTCTTCTTTGCATGGTAGGGTTTTAAGTTGCATTTGTGGATGCAGTGACGTACTGTGTCCACGGACAATGTTTATCGCATGTGTTCCTGAGCCCTTCCAGTGATGCCCTCTACAGAATCGGGTTTGTTTTTAATGCATTGCTGTCTGAGGGCCCGAAGATCCCGGCTATCCAATATTGGTTTTCATCCTTGTCCCTTCTTCTGAAAGTCTCATCATCTCTGGGATGCCCTTTTTATATCCAATCACATTACTGACCAGTTGCCATTTAACCTAATTAATTGTGAGATGTTTCACCAAGTTTCTTTTAGCATTACACAACTTATCCAGTCTTTTGTTGTCCCTGTCACAGTTTTTTTGAAACATGTTACTGGCATTACATACAAAGTGGGCATACATTTTTCAAGAAACAATAACCTTTCTCAGTTTCAATATTTGATGTGTTGTCTTTGTACAGTTTTCTATTGAATATGTAGCTTAAATTTGCACGTCATTGCATTCAGTTTTTTTTACATTTTACAAAGAGTCCCAGTTTATTTACCTTTAACCTGGCCAGCCAGATCGTTCAAGGCCTGCCGTACAGTGGGGATGATATTTGCTCGGCAGATGTATGCATAATTCATAACTTGTTGTCAATTCTGGGTATATTTCAATTCAGGGCATTTCATGTTTCCAATTACAGAGTGAGAATCTTGTGCTTTCATAATGTCTCCCTTTCTGGACTATTCCAGAGAACTAACCTCCAGGCAAAACATTCCGGAATGCCTTTGGAAGAAACCCGAATATGGACGCATAGATTTCTACTCATCTGTCTCCTCTTTGGAGAATAGGTTATGCAACAGACTCTGCATCAGTTTTGTTTACCTGGTCCAGCACTGGATCCGGACGTTGTATATGAAAAGAGCAGTGAGCCATCTGTGAACACAGGCCTTGAGCTTTGCAGTGGTTACTATGTAAGAGAGGGGATTATCGTTTTTTCTCACTGCAAATCTAATTCTATACACGTAATTGTGAAACTTCTCCACCACTGCCCATTTAAATGCAAGAAACTCAAGATGTTATGCTTAATATATGTATCTGAAGCATTGCAGGAGCTCTGGTTTTTCCTTGTAGCCTTTTTTCAAGGGGAGAAAGTAATGCATTTTTCCTTATCTACTTCCACTATGACTATCTACTAGCATCCACTCTTCAGGTCCAATACAAAGAACCATTTGCTTCCTGTCCAGTTGTGTAGAACAGCCTGGAGATGAGGTTACCAGAAGGGCAACCCTTCCTTGTTTTTCTTTACTTTTTGGGATCATCCATCAAGCCCCCAACATTCGACAGCGTGCCAACAGGAGTTTCAGGACCATGGAGAGCACAGCTCTCTTCCCTACTGGAGCTGCCAACAACTAGGAGAGGTTCTTGAACTCAGTACTCAGTAGCCTCTGCTCTTCCCATTACTATTATATAGGGACAAAATAAAGGAAATACCACCTGGAGAGGACTGTCACTTCAGAGCTACTAATTCATAATTACAAAAGTAGCTGCAGGGATTACCAATTAGCAGTATGTGTCAGCTAAAAAAGCAGTAAAGGCAGCCATCTTGTTGTAGTCATTAGGTCTGATGATTTCTTTGCATGGTGTTGTAACAGCCACTGAATCCTCTAGGTGCATGATATGATGCCAACACTTCCCTCAAGATGTTCCAGGTTGAGAATGCTCCCATACAGACTGCTAAACTTATGAGTGGATTTATGAACACCAGGTTGACGTCAAACCCCTTCCCCGGCCTCCCCAATCATCAGGTCTAAACATCATTGAAACGTTTAAGGACGTTCTTTCCACCTTCTTCCTCCCATTTTCAGGGCTTACAAATAACATATCCGAAATATAGGTTTATTCCAAAACACTAACTCACTAATTGCATTTTCCTTAGTGGGGACCTGCCAATGAATCTTCTGAGTACCAATTTTTCAGGTATGACTATTGTTATAAGGACTTCGGGTGTCTAGATGTACTCATAGATGTTGTACACATAAAACATACATCAAGTCATGGAGGGTAAATTGATTTGTAGCAAAAAGAGCTTACAGCAGCTCCAGATGGAGGCATCTGCTCTTCATCATCAGAATCAGCCCCATTTTGTAACCTAATATACTGTTTTAATACTGTGTGCCTGGTATTGAAAAGGAAACCACGAGTCTCTCTGTGGAGGGTAGATAGAGTTCACATAACATGCAGCAGGAGTTTGTTTCTGAGGTATATCGGTCAGTCAGAGTGGGTGTTGCTGTTTCTCCTGTTGTAGTTCACTATGCAGCCAACAGCCCTGAAGCTGTGTGCCTGTAATCCGCTTAGTCCTATTTGTATGTGTGTGTGTGTGTGTGTGTGTGAGTATGTTCATGTTTTACTAACCGGGTTGGGACTAAAAATGGGCACAATCAATGTCCAAGTGCATGAGTCAACTGTCAGAAAGAAACACACAACATGGCCTACATACAGAGCCTTGGGAAGCAGGAGGTCTGGGGGCACTGCAACACCTGCCATTGTCTCAGCCCCCCTGACGAGACTCCATTGGCGGGACCACATGATCAAATCATCTTCCCATGGACTACATGGGAGGTCAGTGAAGGAAATGACTGGCATTTGCCAGACAACACCTGGATGAGGAACATATTACACCAGGCAAAACATTGCCTTTAAACAGAAGAACCGCTAACTTCATAGCAACCGTGAAGAATGGAAGCGTGGCATTATGGTTTGGGGCTGCTTTAGCCTTTAGGCCTGGCCAACGTGCCATCACTGAGTCAGTGATGAATTCCATAATGTACCAGAGAATAACTGAGGAGAAAGTGAGGCCATCTGTCAAAAATAAACATGCATCATCCAACAGGACAATTATTCAAAAGACACAACAGAATGGTAAAAAAATAAGTAATGGAGTGTTATAGAATGGCTGAGTCAAAGCCTCATTCCTACTGAAATGCTGTTCAGGGACTTGAACCTGGCCATACATTCAAGAAAGTCCTTGAACATCACAAAGGAACAGAAACTATTAAATTAATGAAGTGCTGGTTAGGTTATTTGGCTTTGATGAGAGCACAGGGAATGCAAGAAAACTGTCATGAAGCCATTGAAGACCATTTGTCAAATAATTGTATTTATCCTGTTTGAAGCATTATTTAGTCACAGCAGATACATGGCTATTTTATAAATATTTGGAATTTGATTTCACACTGTTTACATGATTGGACTTCAGATCATGTGGGTGAAAATAAAACAGCTGATAGTTTAGTTGTGGTCGCTAATGTGGCTGTATATAATATAAATATATAGGAAACAGCCACTAAACAGCAATATTTCAAAATACAATTCTGTAATATTCTTTGGACAAGTCACTTTCACTGGAAAATGTTTGGACTCCTTTCATGGATGTTAGAAGCCCCTACGGTAGCATATGTTAGATCATAGTAGCCAGTATAGCATAGTAGCCAGATTATTTTGTGTGGTAGGCTTGTACTTTAACATCATCTAACATAATTGCTAGATGGAAGGTAAAATCTCATGTATTTTAACATTATACCATTATCCTCTTCTTTTCTCCGGCCGGGAAATATGATAATGTGCATTCAATGCAATAGTATAGAGATGTATATCAACACCACCCAATCAATGCAGCTCTCTGCAAAATCTTTGTCAGCCCTCCACAGTGAAACACTGAGCCAAATACTGTAGCAGAGTCTGAGGTCTACAAGCGACTCGGACCATAACCCCTCTCAGACACCCAGGATTTCACCGGCTTAGGTTTCAGATATGAGTCCAATCACAAACTTCTGTCCTCTGCTGTGGAGATCAGACTCCAGGCAAGTTCCCATAAGTCATTGTGATACTGTCAATCTCCCGTCTTATATTTAAGGTGGATCTGTGTGCAGCGGCTTTCCAATTAGCCATGATGTCTGTGAACTAAGTGACACCTAGCATGTGTACCTGTCTGCATACCTGTCTGCATACCTGTCTGTATACCTATCTGCATTACCTTTCCTGTATAAATGCAGTCTCCATACAGACCAACTGGTTACAGAAAAGTGTGTTGCACGAAACTTAACACAAAGGCAAACAAATAGATAAATGCCTCTTACACTGTCTACAACCATAAACAACACGTGTAGCAATGCTGTATTTAAACATGGATATACCTCACCACTTCAGCATGCTTTTGTGACAGTGATTGTCAGATGGCTGAGGGTTGCAGACCACCATGGACAAGCTGTTGAATGTTTTTGAATCCGTTTTAAAAAACAGACTGAAAAAATTAGCTAAGGAAATGTCAATGCTGGTTGACACACTCAGAAGGCCAGCAATGTATAAAGGTGACAATCCACATTGCATCTATGCTTCAATTGAACTGACTGAAATGTCCAGATAAGGAAGTCCTATAACCTCTCCATTATGACCAGAGTCCACATAAGCATCATATATTCAAAATAAATGTCTGTATTCACATATCTATTATTTTATGATTTAATACTTGACTTGTTTAGCCCTTCATATTCACAGAGTGTACTACACTATATTTCAGTCAGAACATGACCACAACTAATACAAGTTCCCCTTCTCTGCAGTGGAGACTTTTTATCAGAAAGGTAATGGTCCCTAGAGAAGTGCATGACTTCCCAGTTCTATCTTGTGCTATAATGCTCCTGGTACAGTTAATGTGGAAAAGCTTAGTTATAATTATGATTTCCTAACACCAGCACAATTTTGAATGTAAACAAAGAAAAGTAACTTCACTGTGCCAGACTTAAAGCCCTTGTCTGTTGCTGTGTATGAACAAAAAATATTAGTCACAAATACCTTCCTCTATCCCTCATAAACCATCAGTCAATCTTCTCTTTATTACAATATTAGTTCTGAGTTTCAATCATGTTTGCTGTATCTGCCTCCCAAGGCCTGATCACTGTGACAGACCTGAGACCACTCAATCTTATAGCTAGTGAACTGTAACTCCAATCACATTAGCCTCAGACAGATGGAACCCTTGGGAGAACTAAAACACAATTTACTGGATGGCTTCATTTCAATTAGCCACAACAACAAGGCTACCAAGCACAAACATATAGATATTTCCTGCTCCCTCAAATCGAATGAGGTCACTTCCTGTCACTTAATTGAATAAGATTGTTGGGTCTGAAGTTTGTGATTCTGAAATGTGCTGTAGGGTCTATTCCAAAATGGGATACATACTGATATTTGAGAATCTGTATTGTGTAAAACTTGAAAAGAAATTCAATTTAAAACTGTTGACATTACACATAACTGACAGGTGTGTTAATCACAACTGAGGGCCATGGTGATGCTGTAATGACAAGCTACCTCCAGAGGACCAGCCATTATTTCCATATCTAATAAAATTAACATGCTAAATAAACGGCATGACTACATTGTAGCATCATTATATATTTCCCAGAAGACAGCCAAGAGAGAAGAGAGAGAGAGATAAAGAAGAGCCTTCTGTCCCACCGTGTGTAAGTAGTTTCTACACCCAATGGAAAGAAGGCTTCCCTTTGTGAACTTGGCTCATACGAACTAGCAGATGCCCTTCTAGCCACACGGAGAGACAAATAGAAAACAAGAGAATGGCAGGGACATTGAAAACACGAGAGAAAAAGGGAGATAAAATAGGGAGATCTACAGGTCATATGTGCTTGGTTATTAGCACCTCTCTTTATTTTCATATATGCTGTGGCTAATGTAAGGGTGTTTACAGAGCAGTCTGTGTGTCATCAAAATCACTTCCTGTAACTACTCTAGGGAATAATCACTGACCCAACTGAAATATTAATACACACAGCTGAAGTGTCATTAATATTTATACTCACACACACACACACACACACACACACACACACACACACACACACACACACACACACACACACACACACACACACACACACACTTACACACACACACCTCTAAGCTGCGTACACATACATGAATATTTTAGCTCATAACATGACAGTGTAAATGGACGCACAGGAAGTGCAGCTGCTGCGTGTGGCAGTTCCTAATGAAGATGTTCAGAAAACCTTAAATGCTAAAACAGATATATGGTTGGCTTTAATCAACATATCCTTTCAGTATAACTGAATTTTCAATCAATTATCAGACAACCACCCCTCTATCTGGATGAAATGATAACAGTCAAGTGGATTCAATACAGACTGCAAGCAATTTCACAATTGTTTTATTTTTGCTTAACTATAGAGTATTGTGAGTTCCACAGAGTCACAACTATTGAATGCTATATTTTGACTTAAGCTCTAACTTTCTTCTTCTTTCCATGTCCTCCCTTTCCCCCACCCCCCTGCCCCACATATTGTATCTTGTTTCTCCCCCTCCTTCCATCCAATACCTGGGTGTGTAACGTCGACTATTGCCATGGCTACAGACAGCCATGACAGGAGGGGATAACATGTAGTTCAGGGATGCGTAACGGACCTCTGGGAAGAAGAAGGAAGCTGACAGGCACATGGAATTGCAATCACTACAATAGGCTATTGTTAGTGCTTTGACTCTATTGATTTTATTTCTAATACGTGTATAGAAAGCACATGGAAGGGGTCCTTGAGATGGTTAAGTGTTGAAAATGACTGCGCTGAACAGGTTATATAGGCTAATTTTATTGTGTCGGATGATAACAAGTAGCTTTGGAAAAGACGCCCATTGTTTATTTTCCTTTTCATCCATAAAAGTAGAATTTTCAAAGTGTGAAAAAAAATGAAAAAATACCCCAAATCAAGCTCAACCCAATAAGGATTTAGAAAAAAGCCAAAACAAAAATGTACACACTGACAGCACGGTAAGCTCTCCGCCTTTCTGGTGGTGTCTATTGTCAGTGAACCAGGACCTCATGGTCTCAGGAATCGGTTCACTGTTAAAACCCTTGTGTACAAGTAGAACATTTATAGAACGCAAGGAAATAATACAAATATTATGGGGAAATCCACTCAAAGATTATAAAATAAAGCATTGTTTGATAATGATAAGTTACAAAATAGTAATAATGGATATCTCTGGAGGGTTACTTAGAATTGGTGTGCATCAAGGACGGACGAAACACACCTGCTTCAGAGTCTGTGTGTGTGTATGTGTGTGTGTGTGTGTGTGTGTGTGTGTCTTTGAAGAACTTGGACTTCTCCCACTCACCATAAGCAGACAGACAGCTGATTCGGGCATGAGTTGGACGGCCATCACGGGGTCCTGTAGACCGACTGAAGTTCACCACGAGAAACGATAAGACTGCCTGCAGTGACACTCCAGCTCCTCTTCCCTCCGTCAGCACACTGTCAGCACACGAGCTTCTGTTGTTTCTACTCTCCTTGTTCTCAGCAGACACTGTCCCTTGTCATTCTCACTACGATGTGTTTTCTCCCTGCTTTCCGTCCTTGTCGACTTTGATCTTGCCTAAGACAACCCCCTCCCCCTTCACTCTTGACCCCCTCCCCCTGCGGACCCCTCGTCCCCCTGACGAAACCTCCTGGGATCTCTTTACCTCAACAATATGCCACCATTCCTGTTACCCAGTCTTGTTTTCTCCCAGCGTAACAGGCAGCAATATGCTCCACTTCTTGATCTCTTCTTTCGTTCCTCTTCAGTCAATCAACACGTTTCTGTGTCTTATGTCCTAGGACAGTAATGTGTCCACATCATTCGTCCCCCATCTCTGGACACGATGACCGCCCCACCTAGAGTGTATCCATGCTGAGGGAGAAGCAGCCTCTCGTCCACACAGAGACCCAGGATGCTGCAGCAAAGACGGAGCTCAGACCCTCCTGCTCATGCTGATCCCGGTCTCAAAGCATGGCACCGGGAGACAGAGTGAGTGAGAGAGAGTGTGCAAGAATAGGTGTGTGTGTGTGTGTGTGTGTGTGTGTGGGAGTGAGAGAGAATGAGAGAGTGTGAGAGAGAAGCATGACACGAGGAGAGAGTGCAGGAAACAGTGTGAGAGAGACAGAAGGAGATGCAGGGGGAGGCAGCAAGTCAGCAGTAAGAGATTCACATGCGGAGTAGAAAGAGAACAAGCAGGAGGAGGGAGTAGAGAGACCACGCCTATAAGCAACAGCAGAGTGTAAATCAGATGCTGCAAAGGAGCATGGGAGCTGAACAAACACACCTCAGCTGGCTTAATGAATGAAGTGTGCATGTTCCTGTTCATTACGTATGTGTGCTTTACGCCACTCTTACCATATATTATCAACAGGCACATTCACGTGTGCTCCAG
The DNA here is from genome assembly GCA_016801105.1 of Esox niger. Taxonomy (NCBI): domain Eukaryota; kingdom Metazoa; phylum Chordata; class Actinopteri; order Esociformes; family Esocidae; genus Esox; species Esox niger. The sequence goes on from JACXGJ010008678.1 coordinate 18,674, forward strand.
ACAGATTTTTAGTCTGAAACCAACATGGTACATAAATAATTTACATAAAAACACAGTGTGGCTTTTGGTCTTGTGTGTCTGTGCATGTACAATGAATGGACAAAATAACGGAAACACCTAACAATATATCAGTGTCAACATAATATGGAGTAGGTCCGCCCTTTGCCTTCAGAACAGCTCCAGTGTTTCTTGGAATGCTGTCATACAGGTCATGAACTGTGTGTTGTGGGACAATGCACCGTCTATCAATAAGAAAAGCTTCCAATTCTTTGAGGAGGTAAGGAGCTCGAATTTACTTCGCACTCCGAACTCCAGAACTATAAAACCACTCTTAAACTACTTTAGCAGAGTGTAAGAGGGGATAATCATCCCAACATATTGGAAAATCATGGGTGAACAATGTTTTCACCATAGGGTGCACCTGGTTTGGTAAAATCTCCTCATATTCCTTGCAGAGCAATCATCTAACCCAACAACTCCCACAAGTTGGCTGTTCCGGTTTTTCTGAGGTATAAATATGAGGTCACACATGTAAAAGCCCTTTGTTATCAATTATCACGGGTAAAACCAGAGAACTGTCAACTGAAGACAGACAGTCGTTCACGTACACAGATCAGGTAAAATATCTAAAAAGTTAAAATACCACTTAACACAGTCAGGGCAATAATCAAAAAGCATCAGAAGTCTGGATCAACTGTGCATTTACCAAGATTTTTTTTCAATCAGTTATAACTTCAGTCTTAACTAAATGTGGAGGAAGTGATGGGGCGTTGAAGCCCTAATATTTTCATTGGCAGTCATTATTATTATTATTATTATTATTATTAGGGCTTCAGCCAGCCAAGGTGTGTTCTTGGTGTTCATACATTTTTCAGCTGTTTACTGATGAAACACTGTGGGTATTATAATTGTTATTAGTGTTTCAGCAGTTGAGCTACCCAGCTTGGTTAGCATAATTTAGGTAATGTTAGCTAGGTAGTTCCTAGTAAGTATGATTTTAACTTTGAGGTAACTATATATATATTGATATTATTCAAATGTTCACAATATTCCCTTTATATATAACTTGTGAAATTTTTTATAATATCTAGTTACATACCATTTGGTGCCTGGAGTCCATAAACAAGCCCTTGGTGACTAAAGTTTAACCCTTTCCAGTCAGTGTCCTCATTTTGAAATCAGAGCAAATGGCTCTACTATCCAATCAAATTTTTTGTATGTGAAAAACACGTTTCATTCTTGACAACATAAGCAACACATTGATTTAATTGGTTAGGGCATTATGGGTGTCTGTAAGACTCCACACAGGTTTTACAGATTTCAAATTCAAATTTTCCCGTGGCAGTTTACATCACACTGGATCTGGAGTAATTCATGCATAAACTGGATCTGGAGATGTATATTCACAGAGGTGAAATGGAAACGAGGACAATGATCTGAGGTAAGAAACTTGTGGATTATCTTATCAGAATGTTTTACTAATAATGCCACTTGAAAGATTACATAATTTTGTTTAAAAGTAGCTATTCAAAGCTGAATAAAACTGCTAGATGTTTGCTAAAGATAGTTTGAAAGAAGACACTGTACTGTATATTAGCCTGTTCTAACTAGTGCAACTAGGTGGACTGATTTCCTGCCTGTTGGGCTCTGCCTTAGGCCTCGCCCGGATAGGGCCACAGTGTCACTGGACCCCCCCGTCTCAGCCCCAAGGTTTTACTCTGCGATATTAATGTGCCGGGGGGAGTAGGGTCAGTTCTCCTTCTCTACTGTACAACGTTGGAGTCTTATAAGTACAAACCTAAGGAATGCGCTCTTTAAATGTTCTTGTCTCTTGCTCTGTTCAAACTTAGGTGGACATGAGGCTTTGGCCCACACCTCCCGAGTACCAGGTTCAAAAGACACGGTCAGACTCTGTTGCTAGAGTCCAAAGTCCTCCTGACGATTTTTTTAATGTTCCCAGCCACTGTGCGTCAACACTGTTGTTGGTTGCTCCTTGGGGTTTCAGGCTGGATGTTTTACAAAACCACTGACAACTGCTGATGGAAAAAGGGCTTCATAAATGAATGTGATTGATTGAAAAGAGTAGAGTAGATATGGTTTATATAAGGGGCACAGATTCTGTCAGCCACTGACCGGTGAGCTCCGTGTCCCCTGTAATTCAACTGTGATTTTACAAAAAATACTCATGCTGTTGTGTGATTCACCAACACATTTCACAGATTCCTTTCATTTTAGAGTAGAGAAAAATTTGATATAAAAAGAGGACACTAATTCTGTCAGCCACAGGGAAAGTCTTTTTCCTCCTATTAACCAAAACGTATTTTTCCAAATATGTATTTACATAGACTGATACCATCTACAGAGTCGACAGAGAATGAGCAGGCAAAATATTGAGTAGATATGGATAACATAAGGGGCACGGAGTAGGCATGGAGTCAATAGGGGACACGGCTTCTGCTAACCATCGACCGGCAAAATCTTTGTCCTCATCAACAGTCATTATTCACAAATGTACTTGTACTACTTTGTGTCTCTCCCTCACCAACACATTGAACAGGTTCATTTTAGAGTAGGTTTAATTTCAGTACAAAAGGGACAATATTTCTGTCAGCCACATGGAAAATATTTGCCTGCTTGTCTATAGGTCCACAGGTTGATTTATTTCTGGACCAGGCATTCATTTTTTTTAAAGTTGGGGTCAACAGAGATATTTGATGACAGTGTTTACTGATTTGTGGTAACTCATTTCATAGTACTTGTTGCAAAATGCCTGTTTCTACAGGAGCTTTCTAACCCCGACTCCTCCTACTTGACTCCATTAACTCCTTTCTTTAGCGGAAACTTCTAAGCAGATATGGGATGGAAACCTGATGAGCTTTAGAAAACGGTTTCAATTGAAACACCACTTTTTATTGTTCAAATACGATGTTTCATTAACTGCATCCTAAGGGAAACTTGCCTTTATCATCCAAAATATTTTAATGGATGCATTTAAAACATAAATGTGGAAAATGTCCATAAGCACCTATACCAAACCATTGTACCTGCGTGGGAAAACACATCTGAATGATTTTTATTTCCAACCAGCAGATGTCCCTCTCAGGTAAATGTTTCAATCTCGTCACAAATGCTTCAGTTGTCACCGTTTTTCAGAAAGCCTTGTTCTCCCCATCACTAGTGATTACTTACTAAGATCAATAATGGAGCATTGGAGAAGTGATTTAAGGGGAATATTATTTATTTCCAATCCAAGTTATATATAGTTAAATATATTTCAATGATTAGCTTAGCCAGTACAAAATAAAGAATCCCTAATCTCCTTTGAAGTTCACATAAGAGACATGATTTACACAGCTGTTTAACAGTCAGTAGGCCTATTGACCCTATAGGAAGGCATGCCAATAGGGAAGAGCTTTAGAAGAATGAAAAAGCACAAAAGTATATTCAATTTGAGAAATCGAAAATGTCACATTTTCCAGTGGCACACCAATCTTCACAGAGAAAACTCATCTCTAATCTCTGATACTCAGGATAATAAAAGGGAAAGCCCTGTCTTGACAACAATAAGCTGCAACTGACAACCAAGAGAGTCAGTGTCCAGAATGGATGAAATCAGTCTTTCACTTTTTCTCTTCACATATTAAACCTATGAAAGTCTCTTTACAATTTGGTTTGTTTTCCCAGGCAGGGCCATCTAGAAATACAACATGTGACAAGGGCTGCTTGATGATGTGAATTGATGCTAAACTTGAGAAGTGCCAACACACACTCCAGCGTCTGGGCTTCTATGAACTGGCCTGTTTCAATGTTTGTTTAAATGTTAATAGTAATTTGGTTAGAATACAAAAAAGACAAACTACACAACAAAATTCGACAGTGCATAGTCACGATTGTTTGATCAAGGGGGATTGATTTTTCAACCAGGCTGGGATTTAGCTCCAGAACCTGCACAAAGCATGAGTTTTTATGAATGTTGATTTTCAGTAGAGTTCTGTTCCTATTTATTTTCGACCACTAGCAGCACATTGACACCTATTACTTTTACATATATTATATTTAGACACATGTTCACATTTCACAGCCCTGCAGTAACTTAAATCACCACCAGAGGGCAGTTTCTGACAAGGATTACCCCCAGAATGTAATGCATTACCCATCCTTAATGAATTTCTTTGGTTATTTTGCTGATGCTCTTATGGGACACGTACCAAAATAACTGACTGTATATTTTATAATGTTTGCAATGGGGAGGAGGGAAATAACGAGCCTGTGAAGAACTAGGAGGCCATTGTGAGATCAGAACCAGAATTGCCTATACGCTCATGCACAACAGAACATGCTGTGGTGTTGAGACTTTTTTCTCCTACCCACTTTACCAATGTGCTTTATATCCAACAACTTGCTTCTGTCGCTGTAGGTGACAAATCTGCCCCCCCTCAACCATGGTCTATAAATGCGTACATTTATATATATACAGTGTGCATTTACCAACACGCAAGGAAATGGGTGGTTAAATGTTAAATGATCAGTTTATAAAAGGACCCACCCCCTGCCCAAGGTGGATCATTCTTGTAAGGAAGGTGACCGGGGAGGGAGGGGTCAGTGATCTGGCCTTACTGGCCCAGGAGTCTTATTGGACCTTGGAGGGCAGGTGGCAGCTGATACTTTTCACAGACAGGATATTATAATACATGGCAATTTACACATGCAGCAGGCAGATTCACATGACGGACTGTGTAGCCGATGTGTAGACGTGGGGGGTAGGATACACAGAGACTTGCTGTAAATGACACCGTGGTGCATCTGTGGCAGACTGAACATTAATCAAGGACAATAGGGTTACAACCCCTACCCCTACATTAAGTGCCACTGGCCTTTGTGACCAGAGCATCAGGACACCCATTTAACATGCCATCCAAAGGAGTCCACACAGGGCAATGTCCCATTCACTGCCCTGGAGCACTGGGTTGTGATCGTTAGAGTAGTGACAATACCTCCTATGGGCCAACAAAGAAACGGGTCTAGTTGTGGTAGTAAATGAAAACGTCAAACCTGAGACTAGGCATGGAACAGAATAATGTCATCTGTACAGGTTCTCCACATCAGCTCACTACAAGCACTGCTGACTATGTCACTGGTTGCAGTGGCTACAGGAGACGTGTTCCATGTTCTACTCAATAAGATCATCTGGTCTGGTGTTAAAGCGTTAGCATGATTTGGAATATATCCCAATGCAAAGCACGAACAAAGATAGATAAGGACCTCTTAGATTTTGAAAAACAACACAGGAACGTGAACATGTGAAATTATATTTATTTAAAATAAGATTCAGAGGAGACTTTCAGACTTTCCAAGAAGCATATGAATGCAGTTTAGAACAAAATTGAATTACTGGGACATTTGGCTCCCATCTGCACTGACTCACTGCTGTCCTCTTGTGTACATGCTGAACTCAATTCAAAAATAAGATTCATAAAATATCACTTATTCGAAAAAGACTAAAAATGTGAAATTATGACGCTTATACAAATAAAAGACCTCTCACACCTATGGGCTTTTTAGTAAGGTTTCGAACAGCATTAGCTGAAGAAGTGGCATGGTGGAAATAAAAATAACAACGTTTTTTTTTTCTTTCTTTTTTTTCCCTTTACACACACAAGCACTTATCCTGACCTGTTCAGGCTTCAGACACAGAGCTGCAAAAGTAAACTGAGATGTCTCTCACTCTCCCTACATGGAACTAGAATTCTACCAACATAAATAATAACAGCACAGTCATTTGGCATTTTTACAAAACACAGCTTCAAGAGTCCATCCAGTGTCTGTTTCCCATTCTGTGCGCAGAAAACGAAAACATAGCGACAACGATTACCAACGACAAGGGCAGCTCTCTGTGGCTTGAAAAAGGGACAGGCACAAGACAGAGGGAATGGAAACGTTTGTCCCGACATCAGACCTCTGCAGACTAACTGTCCTTCACATGTAGCATGTCCTGTGTAAGTTCTCCTTCCCATCTGTGGAGAGGCTGAGGTGAGTATAAGTGGTTTCTTCTGGCTGAGGTGAGGGGAGAGACGAAGTGGTCTATTGTACTGGTGCTCTGTGGTGGACTAACAGAGAGCCTGTAGTCTTCCTTTCAGTCTTTCTCAAGAGGGTTGGAGAAGTGAGGGAGTCCACTTCGGATGACACACAACAGACTCTGTACACACACACACATACACACATACACACAGACATACCCATATGTACACAGTTGCTCTTACTCATTCACACAAAGGTCCCTAAGTAGTACGCTCCTCCCCATCGGCCTCCTGTTTGGTCCTCCTCAGGTTGCTTTTCATCTTCACAAACTCTGGGGTGTTCTCCTGCTCCTCTTCATCTTTTTGCTGGTCCAATTCCAGCTAAACACACAAAGACAGGCCAGTGAGTTAGGTGACATGCTAGTTACAAATCCACACAGGTCTACATCTCTTACTTGAATACAATATTCAAGTAAGAGATGAACAACAACATTCTGTAAATGACCTTGGAAATGATGTGACAAGACAAGGTGTAGCCCATGTACCTGCACAGAGTTCCCTTTTCCAGGAAAATGTACACAACAAAGGTGTTTATCTGCTAAGGCCCCGGAATTCATGCAGCATATGACACTTAAGAGTAGAAATTGTGGTTTTGTGTAGATTTAAATGATTATATTATTGAATGAATGCTTTTTTATGGTTCAGTTGCTACAGAGGTAACCTGCTCGTTAGTTTGATCAGTTCTGAAGTTTTATATGAATATAGAAGAAATGGAACAAACAACTGGGTGTCGTCTGTGGCAACAAAAACATGAGAAGCATAATAATTAATAAAACATAATAAAACAAAATTAATTTATCATAAATGGTTCAATATGTAATTGTTCAATAAGTAATTGCTTTTAAGTATATAAAGTGTTCAAAATGTCAACATAAAGAACAGCATAAACTGTTATTGTATAAATTGTTTCTATTTACATGTGATAGTAGTGATTATGCTTTCATGTTTTTGTTGCTACATACACCACCAGGTTAAGTCCATTTGTTCAGTTCTTTATAAATATATTATTAATGGTATGAATATCTGAGTGGTGTCCGTAGCAACCAAACCATAATTTCACTAATTGATCACAATTTCAACTAATGTTTCTTGATATTGTTTCTTGGCAATCATCGTTGAAGCAGGATAAATGCTTGCATCATTTTTGGCATTTAGCACTTTAATGTAGTGCTTTTGTAGACTATTATGTCATGATTAAATGTCCTGTGTATCAGTCCTGAAGACATCCAACTGACCTATATACACGAAATGAACAAATCCTTCAACTCAATCTAGACAGTCAACAAGTATTCAACAACACTGTGACATAATCTATATTAAACTATGGACCTTATTATTCATTAGGTCTATATTTCAAAGTACAGTCTATATTGTACTAGTGTATATAGGCATGAATTATGTCCAGTATAGAATAGCAGGTGATGTATAATCGCTACTGACAAAGAGGTGATGGGACAGACTACCCAAATGCTTTTAAATATCTTTGTCTGCTGTTCCAAGGGGGACAGATAACATGTTTCTCATTAAACCATGTAGTATGGCTATCCCAGTGCATATGCAAATTAATTAACACAAGCTCCTCCCCCAGGGCCACGTAACAGCCGTGCGTGTTGGGTGTGTCTGAGTGTCCCAGTATGCATGGAGCCGTG
>JACXGJ010008679.1:0-14608 GCA_016801105.1 Esox niger
GTCCCATAGTCTGTTATTAGGTAATTGTCTTTAAGTATTCAATCTACAATTCTTACTCCCCCTCTTCTACTCGTTATCTCTTGGTCTCCCTTCAAATCCACTTCACTCTTCACTTTATATTAATAAAACACTTTAATTATTCTATGTGTTTTGCCCAGTTATTTTATTTCTGTGTGTGTGTGTGTGTGTGTGTGTGTGTTTATTGATGCTACAAAGCCTCGCCGCATGCATAAACTCTGCAAGAAAGCAGGGGAAGTGGAGGGAGGAGTGGGACAGAGTGAGGAGAAGTTTAGGGTGTGCCGTTTCGTTGCCCCCTCCCCCTTTCTGCGTGTGTTTACAGCCTGTCATACGGAGTAGGGGAGGGCAAGAGCTGGAAACCCCAAAAGTTGGCCCCATGACAAGTGGGCCGCTCCCCCCTCTCCGTACAGAGCGGCAAGAAAAGCACCGCAGAAGGAAAGAAAAAAAAGAAAGGGACAGAAAAAGAAAGAGTAGGACAGTGAAAGTGAGGGACAGAGAAAGAGCAGGATAAAGGAAAGCAAGCCCAGCTGTAAGCACCACAATGCAGACCAGAGCTCGGCGGGAGCTCAAAGCGGCTCCAAACCACTGCCTCCATTTTCCTTTTGAATTAAAAGGATCACTGCTGCAAATCTGGGGGATGGATGGAGGGTGGGTGGGAGGGGAGAGAGGAGCAGAGGGGAGCACAGGGGTAAAGTGAGAGGAGTGGGAAGCAGAGGGGGATTATATATTAATACGTTTCTTCAGCAGCTTAATCCTAATGATTACACCAAAATAAATCAAATGTTTTTTTCCTGTTATGGTTAAAGCTGGCAGGTGCCAAAATGGTAAGAACAAAACCAGGGATACCTGCCTGCAAACATATACAGCTGAACACCAACATTATACATCTTGTGCATTTCTCTATTATCAGGCTTAATAAAACAGATAATTAATTGCAAGGCGGCAAACAAGAGCTTTGAGGGGTTTCTTAAGGAGTTTTGTGGTTTTGCGTCTGATGTAGTTCATGACTGGTTTGAGACTGGGCGTTTGATAAAGCCCTCTGTTCATTCAAGCCCCCTGTTGTCCTCACGCACAAGAGGAAAAAAAAACATTATTCAATAACGGTTCAGCTAAGCCATCTATCTTTAGGTTTGAGCCTGTAGTGTCGCTCAGAGAACACACTTAACCCATCTAGCACAGGCTTGCACATCTACTGTACAAGGTCCCCTGTCAGACTTCTGTCTCTCCCTAATTCTCTTCTTCCATCTCTCTGTTAAAACCATCGACCTCACCAGAACACAGTAAGCATTTACCTGAAACTTTAAAAGGCCTTGAATTCCGAATTCTACTGGTGATGGTGGATGGGGACACGTGTCACACTTCAGCAACTGTGAACCGTGGGAGGTTGGTATTTCTTGTACAGTCGGGTTTGTCGCTAGGTCTCTGTGGTGGATGTCGCACCACCCCCTCCGAACACACGCACACATCCACACACACACCTACAGTACATACGCAGACAGCCTGACCTTCATCAAGCCTACACCGACTTGCTGCTCTAAGTAGCTGTTGTTGTAGTTCAGTTCAGTGCATTGAGGTTGCCCAATATCTCAGTCCATAGGATGAACGGTGTCCTATTTCTGCTGGTCATTGTAAACCAGGTGGTGAGGTGTATTGCTTTTCTGATCTCCAATGTTATCTCTGTAGGCCTGCAATGTAAAAGAGCTGGATCTAAAAGTGTGGAACAGACCAGGCACATACATTTTATATTGTGAACATTTGACAGCTGTAAAATCATTGTCAGTGCTACAGACCAGGCAAACATCGAATGGACACAGCTACTGTCATAACTTAGGCCTTCAGTGGAGATATAGTGTATTCATGGAATATGTAATGTGAGCATCTGTACCACACGACTTCTCTGAAATTACAGAGGAAATCTAGACTTGGCATGTATACTTGGTGGATGTAAAGCTTGTCAGTCACCAATGCATTTTTCCTGTTGCTGTTGTGTCTGACTCGTCTAGCCTCAGTTGAACCATGTTGCCTCGGGAGAAATATGCTCATTAAAAAGACAAACCACAGAGGTTGGACGTTATTGAGAAGGATAGACCAGCCCAAGCATCTAGAGGGTCTGTCACCTTGAACACAGCAAGCTGATTAGGGATGACTGCTTCCAGGGGCTGGTTTATTTTCCTGGTAACCGCTTGTAACAAATTCACAGACACAAATTTTAAATTGTGTCCTGAAAATCCTCTGTCCCTTGTCTCTCTCTCTCCCTTACCATATCCTTCTCTCTCTTTCTCTCATGTAAATTGTTCTGTATTAATTGGATTTGTTAATTATCTCCAGTAGTAATTGTTAACTGATATCCGTGGTATTTTCCTCTATGATGCTGCTGCCTATCTGGGTCATTACTAAAAGACAGACCCATATTTAGATCCTTTTGGGACAATGGATCACTTAGGGAGAAGGCGCAAGACTTATACCGGGGAAGACTTTTAACACAGAGCACAGGAATTCCATAACTAAAGTGGCCATGGTGGTCACTTTGACTGGGGATATTTCTATAGGGTAAATGTTCCCTGATAAATTATAAGTTGTAAAATAATTCAGGATCAGATATGATATGCCACTTATTCAATTAAGTATTTATTTGCAAAATATTAAAATACATTAAATGTGTTAGTTTTGGAGTTGTCTCCTTCAGGATATCTTACTGAGTGCGGATCATTTTAAGATAATAATAATAATTACAGGGAGGTTGGTTCTTGGTTTCCTTCCTGTAGGGGGATAAGTACAGTGTACACTCTAAAAACAACTGGGTCCTGGAGGATCCTTTAGAGGTCCTGTAAATTAAAACTTTGGGGGAAACCATATAAGTACTTTGAGGCCATTCAAGAACCCGAAAAGGAACCACCAGGAACCTGTTCTTTTTCAAGTGTACACTGCATCAGTCTCCAGGAAGGAAACACAGAACCAAACCATTCATGACTGGGGTGAGGCATGGGTACAAGACCATAAAACTGCATAGTATCTTGCATGAAAAACATCCAAACAACAACATTTCAGCAGTAACTTGCCAAAGCAGCCTGGAAAAGGGAACAGATCATCCACCAAAATCATTATTTCAAATCATCCTATAGACGACCATGCAGGCCATATTAATATACGCTGTGAAGAGACATTTCTAAGGATTATAATGAAGCTTGTTTCCGAACATCTTAGCAAAATTTAGTAGTGTACTCAGCTTGCAAATATTTATATTTCCCATAATTACCATAGATGTAGAGGTTCCTCATGTGAATACTGTCGACAATCAACAATAGCCATTTGGGGAAATTGTGCTTTCTATTTTATTCTGTTATACTCTTCACAGTCAGGTCCTGGGGCATTGACCTCCACTTAATAAATCCTTTAATAAATATGCAAAATTCCTGTAGCTTCTTTGACTGCCCCTCAAAAGTCAATGCTCAAACAAAAGGGAGATGTGTGAGAGATGCCACAGAAAGGCCAACAATCACTTTGAAGGAGATACAAATTTCAGGGACTAGAATAATTTTAAGGCGCACCGCAGTGTAGAATAGAGTTAGTAGCTGCCCCCTATTGTCCTAGGGGGTCCAGCAGCAGGGGATGTTTTTCTTCTTCCAGACAGTGTATTTACAGTGAAATACTTTTGACATAAGAACTGTTACTTAGATTGTAGTTACATACAAGCCAGCCTGTTGGTTCACCAGCCACTCTGGCAGGTAGAAATTAAATCTGACCACTTAGATTGTTTAGCAGCAAAAATATGTATTCCCGCAATTATACCATGAAATGAACATGACAACGAAGCATGTAAATGTTTCTTAACAATGGACGTATTCCTAGTAACAAAAAAATGTGTACTTAACCCAGTTGTGCCGCAGCAGGGATTACCATGGTAAGCTAACAAACAGTGGCACGCTGTGTCTGTGACAATTTCCCCCTCTGTGGTGCAACTCACTAGTTAGAATTTCTAATTATCTGAAATTTCATTAGGAGTTGAGGTGTGTTTTTTGTTGTGAGTAAAAATGATTCTACCATAAATGAATAATTTTGTGATCTACTGCGGTAGGCTAAAGTGCGCACGTTTTGTTGCTGCCTCTGTACATGATTATAATAGGGCTAGTCACATAACCAACAGTTTTTTTTACTTGCTTCTCCTTCCTTTTCTTGAAAAGACAAGGCAGCAAACTCATACATGACACTGTTTAATATTGCATACTTTTAGCTGGTGGTACACAGCAACATAAGATAAGGTTCTGCTTTCACTATATATTCATTTTGTCAAACTACTGTAATTGTGGCCAGGGACACCGACAGGAATCCCAGGACCCGGGACAAAATTGAAAATGTTTCGATAGTACTCAATACCAAGATTGACTGACTAATAAATAATAGTATTCCAGCCAATCAAATGCCCCCCCCCCAGGCCTGGGCCCGGGAGAACATTACCGGTTGTCCCCCCCTGTCAGCATCACTGCTTGTAGCATTCAATAACCTCTAGTCACGTTAAAGCAGAGCAAAACACTTTCTAGCACTGCACATTGAACCTACATTGCCTGCCAACCCCAATTGTCTATAAAGAAAGTGCCAATGATTATGCAGAGTTGAACTCAGACTGCACACTCATACTTCAGCCAAACTATTCCGTTGTTTTCTTGTGTCGTGATATGCCCAAAGCAGTGCCAGAAACACGGTTACATCATATCGAGAGCTCTGTATAAACTCACTTGTTTTGGTGGGTGGCAGGAAATAAACAATTACTCAAAAGTATCATCTGATGTGAACTAGCTGTGATCTTGGTAAAGTTGATATATAGACCTTTATGGCCAAAACTACATGTTGCCCAAACTTAACTTGACCCATACCTCCTCCCACATCCCTAGAATGAGGTATGGTGGGGGTGGCATCATGCTGTGGGGATGTTTTTCATCAGCAGGGACACTGCATCATGTAAAATGTTTAGGAAGAAGGGAAAGGGCAAAACACATAGAAATACTTCAAGAGAACCTGCTTCAGTTCGTTAAAAAACAGAAAATTGCGAAATTCTAAAAGCTAGGAAATTCCCCTTTCACCAGGAACAGGCCTAAACAACACAGAATGTCTCAAGGATTAAACAATGAATGTCCTTCAGTGTCCCAATCAAAGTTATAATTATATTTCCATTGAGAAATTGGGATTATTTCAAATTATAATGACTCTACCAAATATTTTCCATCATAAAATCAATGTCACCTTATAATTGATTTTGAGTTTCAATGCTATACAACTAAATAACTCTTTACATTTTAAAATGGTAATATTTTCACACTGCCTGTCTTATTAAAAATACCTCAAATGTAATTCAAACAAATCAAATGTTATAGGCAGTGGCAGGATGTAAATGTGTTCATTTGAGTATTTACGGTAATTTTAATTACCCTGTTAAGATGCTCAGTCATACCCCCACCACCCTGGCCCTCAGGCTGCACTCTCCACCCCACCCTCCCGCTTCCAGAACCTTCCCAGCCTCCAGCATCACAGGGATTATTATGGCTTGTATTTAGCAGGCGGCGGCAGCAGAAAACAGACTGATATGATATTCCACAACAATGACACAGTAATCATGTCTACTCTGCCGTAATCTGCTCCCATGTCTCAGTTTGTTCTTCTTATCATAAAGTCAAGAGTTGTTTTTCAGCCCTTATGGGCAATTTGTTCTGCTAGCAGCCAGACGCTGCAACACAATCACCACTCAGCTCGCCTCCTCTAATAAGCACTTATCCTGCGTCTGTAAGAACACTGTGCTTTGTTTATATCATTGTGTTTCAGGAGGCAGTTTGGGTGGAGGTGTTACATGTGGACCTGGAGGTGGGGAGGTTGCGGGAGCATCTTGTTCTTTGTAGTGGAATGAAGAACTTGGCACCAAAATGATACGTTTCAATATGGACACTAACAATGCATTCACTAGACAATGACTGACCTGGACTGCTGTAGCAAAGGGTTTACTTCAGGTACATTACATAGAATACACTTGAGGACAACACTGTGGATGTTTCCCCTTCAAGCTGGTGAAGTTGACGTGTTGTCACTTCCCCAAAACGCCCATCCCAACCGTATGGGACCACACAACCTGTCACGGGAGGGAAGTAACCACGGTAATTACTGACAACACATACCACCTGTTTTCATTCCGCATGGCTGAAACACTCTTTAAGGGAGACAGGCAGACAGACAGACAGACAGGCAGGCAGAGAGAAAGGCTGGCACTGGCAGGTAGGTAGTGGGGGAGACAGGCAGGCAGGCAGACAGACAGGCAGACAGTAGGGAGCTACTGTGAGCAATGCCCTAATAATGAGGTCCATCAGTGTAACTATATCCCAGAAAATATTTTTCTTTGTGTCCTGCAGCTAGAACCATTTTGCCAGGCAAAACATGAAGAATTTGTCAACTTCGACAGCTTGTATTTTTTGACAGCGTCTTCCTTTTCTCCAATATATTCCTAAAGAAAATATTAACTGTACCCAGGAATCCTGCAGAGGGTGGGGCAAATTGTAAATGATTCATAGTTTTAACTTTTAATATAATCTAGCATCCATTATTATCTTTGTGAAATAGATGTAATATTATATTGTATGTTTTTAAACCTGGTTGTTTTAAACTTTCACTTTACTGGGATTCCCATTTGGTCATGCAATGGGGCCAGCTGATATTCCTGGGCTCCGTCACAGCGAAAGAGACATTACGTTAAAAAAGTGCAACGACTTGAGTCTGTAATAAAGTCTTTGTAAAATGTGTGCGCTCGCGTGTGTGTTTCCTTCTCTCCACTGTCCCCATTGTGTTGGTAGTATTTGTTGATGTGGTATTTGTTTTTAAAAGAGATTTTGATCCTATATCCTTCCTTACCTGAGGTCCTATATCTTTGTATTGACTGTTTGGTTCATGTACATGCCTCTCACAAAGACTAGTAGCAAAACACTCAATCTATCTACCACTTTGAGCTTGGAGAGATTGACATGAATGCTGTTGATATTTTCTCTCTGTGTATTTAAGAGCCTGAGGCGTTTTTCTGTTCTGGGCCAGTTGTTGTTTTTCTAGGTTCTTTATTGTACTTGACTATATTATTACACAATCAAGATGGGATAGAACCAGAGTCTGCAGAACATGCTTTGTTAAATCTGCTGTTTGAAAAGCGTCTCTCAATTATTACCTTTATGTGCAATATAATTAGAGTGTTTTCCTATATCTAGATAGCATGACAGATTCTGGAACTGTAAATTTGTACATCAACCAATCCAGAAGAAAGCATGTAACTGAAATGTGGTAGCCCACTGCATCTCTTATTAGCTGGGCTTGGTTAAAAGGGGATTTAACATTTTGTTCTGGGATTAAGTGTGATTGATGACAAACATACTGTAATATTTTGCTTCTTAATGATCAATGCCAGGTGATTTGTCATAGCTGAAGGACAAACAATTACTACACCCTTCCAACACACTTGAATTGAGACTTCTTAAAAATGAGCATTTCTTTTATGGTTAGGTTTGTTCTTTTGTGGTTGGGTTTGTTAGCGCATGATGGCTAACAGTTGTTGGCATAGGTTTGTCCACCATGTGAATGAGTCATACAAATCATCGTCCACATCAGAACCTTTTGGGATGAATGAGTCATTGGATTCCATAAAGGATGGAGTTGAACTAAAGGCTCCCCATCAGGCTTCCTTTCATCTTAGTTTCATTACACTGTTTCTCCTTCTTTTCGGTCAGCTTAAACCCTTGCTTCTTTTTGGTCAGCTTAAACCCTTGCTTCTTTTTGGTCAGCACCATTTCTTAATTTACTGTAAGTTTGCCAACTACTTTGTCTCTCTCCACCCCATTATTTTCACTTCCCCATTGACCAACGGAGCCTTAACAGCTCTGAGAGGAAGTGTTTAGGTGTGTGCATATCAATGACTGCAAGTATTTCCTAAATGCAATTTGTACAGCGTCAGGGTGTTACTAATTACACACATCATTATAATATGGTGTCTGTATCCACTGGCAGTGTATGCAGCCTGAAAACTATGTTCTGCAACTTTAGGAAACGTGGCAATAAGGGTTCTTCTGATGTACTTCTTATATTATTTGTAAACTCCCTGGTCGATTGATTAATTGCCTTAACTGAAATGCAGACCCATGTTTCAGTGAGAAGCATCCTCTATAGGAGACGGCTCTATATTCAGGTCACACAGAAAACGGACCTCACTGCAAACATCACATTAGCCATCAAGCATTTCGCACATATCACCCCAAGTTCTATCTTTCGCCGGCCAATGGCAGCGCCCGCAGGAAATAGGCTTAACAATGTTCCGTTAGGTGACTTTCACTTTTACCGGGATCCTTTTCTGATATGGGATCTTTATCTGTAGCGGTGTGTGACAACTGGGTACTGCACGGAGTTTGACAGTGAATAAGATGGTAACGCAATGAGATCCGCATGGCGTTAGACAGCCAGCCACAGAACAAGCTTTACCCCGGGAGTCAAGCCTGGCGGCAGCCACCGCTTCCCTCTAGATCCGCCACACTGTGGAACACACAGCCTAAAGTCAACATTAGACGGAGGGAGGCAGACGGAGCGATCAGGAGCGAATATGCCAAGAGCGATGTACACGGCAAACACATCTAGGGGCATTAAAACAGTGTCTCTGCAGAACATTTAGATGTGTCCTAAAGGACAGGACCGTGACCAGCTGTTCATCTGGGGAATTGAACACGGGTTAGGAAGCCGACAACCTTTTTTGGAATGAGGTGTTTTCTAATCAACACCTCTTTGGAAGGTGTTCTGGTTCCCTAAGGGGGCTGGTAACTTGCTGTTAGAACCATCTCACCTGTTCTGTCAGAAACCTCCTGGTCATCATCCCTTGACACCAGTTCTGCCATCAGGTGAAAAGAAAAAGTTGTATATCACCACTCCCAACAGATGCATTGTGTTTTCTCTGTTTCTGTATTTGTTAGAAAATCATTGTTGGATTGGTGAATGTGTGGTAAGAGAATATCAAATCATTACCCTCTTTTTCTTTGGCCTGTTGTCTGACACCCTATCCTCAGAAATGATACATTCAGAGATTTTCTGAAGTGTGCAACTTGAAAATGTTCTTTCTGTTTTGGTTGAGTGTCCACATTTAAATATGAGCCAGGGCTGTCACACTGATTTCAGAAGAGTCAGGGGACCTGAACACAATCCAATAATAGAAACTGGCAGGCCATATCTTTTGTCTCATCAGTGGTTATATGAATATAATATGAATATGTTATTTTCTGTAGAATACTGTAATCTGTTGAGGGACAGCCACTGTAAATTAAGTTAATGCACATTCTATCCTCTTTATTGTCTTTATATACAGTCAGTCCTCTTTATTGTCTTTATATACAGTCCCTCCTCTTCATTGTCTTAATATTTAGTCAGGTTCTCTTTATTGTCTTTATATATAGTAAATCCTCTTTATTGTTTTTATGTATTGTCAGTCCTCTTTATTGTCTTCATGTATCATCACTCCTCTTTATTGTCTATGCATACAGCTAGTCCTCATTGTCTATATACATATAAAGTCTTCTTTAATGTCTATATATTCCTTCTTACTGTCTTAATATAATGTCACCTTAATTTCCTATATATTGTACTCTTTACTGTCTTTATATACCATCCACTTTGTTTTCTCCATATTCAGTCCCCTGTATACCTTCATAAACAGAATAGTTCAGGTTTAGTCCATCCCCTCTCTCTTTTCCTTTTTGTTCTTTTCTTTCTATCTTGCCTCCATCTGTTGAATTCTCTCCTATTGTTCAGTCTGACACTTTTCCTATTATAATGCATCACATGAATCCATACTCAGCATTAAGTGTTGTCATTACCACCCATTACTTTGACATATTTATTTAATTTAATGTTTATCTGACTATAAACTCAGATGGTATAATCATCAGCTCAGATCCCCCGTCCATCACAGCAAATATGTTAATTGCACATAAACAATTTAGAAATGTTTTCTAGTAAATCTAAACAATCATTAATTTGTTGGGTGAGTACTAGTTTTTAGTTAGCGCCACGGCAGCTGTAAGTGTCCTGTTGTCCGTCTGGTTGCCTGATGAAATCTGGAGAGTTTTGTCCCCCTTTCAGTTCTCTTGGTGTGTGTTGCAGAACTACAGAGAATGTAAATGGCAAAGGACACCTGATTTAAACTGAAGGGCAGTGGAAGAGCTTCTAAAGTCAGTAAACCTCTTTATGTAGGACAGCGTGTTGCTAACCTTGTTGTGGTTAAAATCACTACACAACGATGTTACTGATAATAATATGAACATTTAACAGACTGCTTCTTTGTTTGAGGTTGCTTGGGAGAGTGATTACTGACCTTTGACCTTGATTGAGGGGGGATTTCAGAGGGGGCTGACGGGGGGAGGGGGTGGCTGATCAGAGGCCCGGAGCAGGATGTGGAAACTGATATCTGAGCCCCTCATTTGGGTCCGAACTAATGATCCCCCGGCCATGACGCCTCAACAAAAAAACTAGACAAAACACCTCCAATGTACTGATGAGGACTGGGTCCTTGGGGTCTCGGTAATCGTCAGGCCGGGTTTCTGAAAAAAACGCTGGACATGGGAGTGAAACTGACCTTTAGACGGGATTCTGCTAATTCAAACTAAACAAAAAGAACTTTGAGAGCTTTCGCCGCCCAGTCCAGCAACTTGTGTGTGGACGCATGTTTGCATGATTGTGTGGCTGCAAAGTGTGGCTTCAGAGCTCTTTCTCTAACTCCCAGTCGACCAGACGTGAAGATGAAACATAAGTGTAAGCTAATATCAATTGGTGGAGGGGGCGGCATCCAGCCGGACTCAATAGATTAGGGCATGATGAAAGATGTCAGCTTAAGGAATGTAACCATTACATGCTGCCATATAGCCATTACACTGTTTACTTTCTAATGAATCGCTTTCAGCCGCTAGGAGAGTACAAATCCTGACATTTTGTAAATGAGAATAATGACTGGTGTCTCCTTTCATGGTGTAGAGCAACTAATATTCCAGCCTGGTTTTTCGGCCCATTGAAGTCCCGTTTAGGAATCAATATGTTTTAATATGGAGCACAAGCTCTTTGCTCTGGTTGACATGGCATTAATTACCTTAAAATCTGTATGCTTTTAAGGCACGATTTTGGGTGATATGCAATGTAAAGGTTAAATTGGGATAATACTAAGGGCATCGAGACCTGACCTCAGACCTTTGCTGTGTCCCAAATGTACTCTCTGCACTTCATATCACAGCCCCGTCATCACTACAGAAGGTGTAAGCACTTTTACCGTCGACTGGCTAGAATGCTGAAGCCAAGTTTTTCTGGATGTAGTGACAGGGCAAGATGGAGTGTCTGAGACCTACACGCAGTGAGCCTGGCTGTTCATTATGTACAGTAAACACACAGTCATTATTCTAGGCTTAGTGTGTTCAGTGTGTTTTATTGCAGTGTGAGCATAGCATGTTTTAAACCAGTGAATTACGGAGCAAGTAGGTCAGTCACAAGGCCATACAGCTAGCTAATGGACCCACCTTGCTCCCTTTTAATAGTCACTATTAACTCTAGGCTGTTTATGTCAGACAAGGATTTTTTTTTGCAAATCGACACCAATATTCTAATGTTTTTCAGTTTTTATTTGCTTCAATAAAAAAGCTTAAACGGTTTAAAACAGCCAGTCCGAAAACATTAATCTTATTAAGGAGCAGAGATAATCCCATTCCCAGGATCTTCTTTTCTTTCGGTGTTTAGAGGACATTCTTCTCTCAGCTGTGAGGGTATAGAGGTTGAGACGTTTGAAAAATGATTCCTTAAAAGGGTGGGAGCATAAACACCAGCTTAACTAGCAAAGCGTGTTTTGGCTACTCAGCAAATGATCACTCCCGGGTTCAATTAGGATTGGCATCTTTTAAAATCTTTGACGTTTCACTGAGCCAGCTGGAGTGACAGATGGGCAGGGTCTTGCACTTTTGCGACAGTCCATTGGTTCGATTGTTCTAAGTGAGGAGCTAAAGCGTTCGTTTAGCTCCTCAAAACGAATACGGTTTGAACCAAGCCCTTCTTGCGGGGATGTATAGAGGTGAGAAGTGAACAGGCCCGATGCCATGATCCCAATGCCCTAAATGGTTAAGCACCACGAATGCCAGTCTGAGTGCCCGTGCACCTGGCACCATGACAACTGGCACAGCAAGGTACTTACTGAATTACATTACTGTCAGCGAGAACATTACAAAACCAGACGCCGAGACGTGTTTCCATTCAAACACCTTCAGTTATCCTTCCAGCAGGAGGGGTTGTGTTTTAATGGCTCTGATAAGTCTGCTCTCTGAATATAATTTGCTCTCTGTCTCAGTAATAAGGCTAGTTAGCATTGTTCTTGTCACCGATGCTGTCCTTTTCAGAGATGTGTGCTGTATTGTGATCAGAGGGTGTGAGTTGAGCGGTCACAATCGTACTCATCACTCTGTCGCTCAACGTCCTTTTACCCACTCCGCTACAAACCATTCACTGCAACAACAAAAAATATTTAATTCCATTCATTTTTTTAATTTAGAAGCAATATTTAACTAACACCTAATCCGCTTGTGTGACTTTGTTTCATTTGGTTTAGAGGTAGGCTGTCACATGAAAACGGTTATATTTATTTGGACAGAGCCAAAAGAAAACATACCAATTAGCTCAACATCAGTCAAAAAAAAGACTAAGAAGGAACACCCTAATTACAGTCAACACAAATACATGTTTTATGCCAACACAATCTAGCAGTATAGAATTTAAAAGCAACACTTTTTTTGGATAGTCAGTATGTAGATGCTATCTACTGATTGTCAATAAAATGTAAATGAACTCTCTACTAATCCTGGTCTTAACCTAATTCTAACCCATACACTAACACTTATAATGAACCTAACCCTAATCTCAACCTTAACAAGCATTTACTTAGTTTTTGAGTTTGTTAGTATAAATATTAGTATGAATATATGTATCTACAGACGATAATTTTCACTGTCTAAAAAGTGTAACCATTTTGAAAAAATCTAAGTCTGCACCCGTGTAAATAAAGGCAACAACAAGACCCTTCAACATGTCAGGATCCCTTTATCACTGTATCAACATTTACTGCACATAGGAACTGAGCTCCATAAGCTACTGAAGCGCTCAGCTGATGCAGGAGGTCTTCCGACCGAGGCACTCTCAGGAACTTCAAAAGAACTGAGCTGGCTGCCATTTTGTAGCCGTCTTCATTAGAAAGCCAGTGTAACTTACGCTAGATCCCTGGCATTGCCGAACCAGCCTGGAGTCCACGGATGTCCAGTATAGGATCATTAAGCCGCCAGTCTAGCCAGCGAGCAGAGCGACGAGGTCAACTACAGCCTGCAGCGGTACACTGACCGCGTGTCTGCAGGTGTGTGTGTGTGTGTCTGCGTTTGCGCGCGCGCGTGTTCCACAGGTGCAGGGCCCGGTCTGGGCGGAAAGGGAACATTAGCCCCGGGCCACGGAGGCAGAGAGGCAGGAGGCGAACTGTTTGAGATGCAAATCACCTTCCAAGTCCACACAAAAACATCCTATTGGAGCAGCTTGTAAAATGGAGCACCCCATGGCTTCATTCATAGAAACACACTGCATCCAGGCCCCAGGACCGAAAAGCCTTCTAGAACTACTCAGCCCTATCAGGAAAACCAGGGAGCGCTGTGCTCATAATATCAGTCATGAAGCTATTGCCTGTTTTAATCTGATAACAGATAGTTCAAGGTCTATACATAATTGGCATAGAATCATTCAGGAGGCTGCACACCTTCTTTTAACCCCCCCATACATTTCCTCGTCTGCTGAAACCTGATCTTCTGGACCTGGAAGACCTAATTATCCCAAACATAATAATCCGCAATCTTACCTGTAAAATCACCAATAATGACTTTATGGTCCATGACATTGTGACTGCCGTTAGTATTTTGGGATGTAGCGCAATAGAATTATGTTTCTGGAGGAAGGTGTTAAGAGGCATCTGGCTCATCAAACCGGTGTGTTAATGTGTATTACGTCGCCAACACAATTGGACCATTTGCTTACCCAGTGGCGCAGACATATGAAGCAAGGGTTTAAGTAGCCTCACCCACTCAGTCTGTGAGGAACTGGAATGGGTGTGAAGTAGAGATTCAGCTGCAATGAAATCAGTTAGATATTAGGTCATATTTAGTTGCCAAGGGTTTCATAGCCTAACAGAAACAATGATAACTTTGAAGCTTGTTTGGGCTTGGCACAAATACATTTCCCATCAACATGGACTCTACTTACCATACAAAGGGTTTCATATTGTTCCTCACTATCAAAAATGTTGTTAAAAATAGTTTTTTCTCGGGAGTGTGTTTATAAACTGTGGACAGTGCTTGACTTGAAATTCAATGTGCATTACACATTTTAAATCAATCGCCTGAATGCTAATGTACTGTTTGCTAGCCACTGTACTTTCTACTGTAGCTACATTATATCAGTGGTCTAACATGGCTATGCAGGTTCCCTTTAGTTTTTAACTGAGCTGGCATATAAGGGCAGCATAACATTTCTT
>JACXGJ010008679.1:14708-26497 GCA_016801105.1 Esox niger
TAACACTTATCCCTCCCTCATATCACCACACATCATCCCTCATCCCTGTCCCTCCCTCATATCACTACCCATCATCCCTTACCCTTATCCCTCCCTCATACCTTCACTCATCATCCCTTACCCCATCCCCCATATCACCATTCATTATCATTTACCCCTATCCCCCCGCATATCGCCCCTCCTCATCCCTGAGAACCCCCTCATATGTCTGCTCATCATCTCTGACCCCCTCCCCTCATATCGCCTCTAATCATCCCTGACACCCACATATCGGCACTCATCATCCCTGACTCCCCCCTCATATCTCCACTCAGCATCCCTGAACCATCACCATATCAACACTCATCTTCCCTATGTTGTAGTTTTTCTGTATGTGCCAAAACATAAAGAGATCAGCCTGACTGGTTCTGTTGCCTCTCAGAGCCGTTTCAGAGACAGACTCGCTCCAAAGGAAAAACACAAAGAGGGAACTTTCCGGTATTCTCTCCCACCTTTATGATTCATTTCTTTACTGTCTTTTTAAGAGGAAAACACAGAGGTCATGTTTGCTTTGACAGACTGGTACTAAACATTAGAGAGACGATAAAAGTCAGTCAGCGCTTAGTATTTGGATCAGACAGAGCATTTTCATATACTCTTCAACCTCTAAAGGAGAACTGAAAGCTGTGATATTTCCAGCTCACAGAAGCATCGGGTTGGGTATTGATTGGTGTTTAAAAGTTTTTCAGAATTCCTTACCCAATCTCCCCTCCAGGATTAGCAGACAAAATAACTTCAGTTTTGTTCCCCTAATCAAAATCACATAAAGCCCTCTATGCCTTTAATGAAACAGGCCACGCTTAGATGGTTACATATAGCTGAGTTGACCACTGATAGAGGTCTCATTGTGTTCGTCTGAAAAGAGCCATAGACTAGCAGTACTGTTAGGGGAGTCATGGGATCCGTAGCAGAGCATGTCTCTCCGCAGATATCACCCGTCCTATTTGAGCTTAGTCTCTGCGTTGGTTCTCCACAAAAATCATCTCTAGTGTGATGCCTCTCCAGGAATGGCCTCCAGACAGACTAACAGCCATCATCACCATTCAGACAGAGGTTTATAAATAACAGCTCTATCGTCTCTCTGCTGGCAGGGTAATCCGTCATAATAACTCTGCGTGTTAGTCACATGGAAGGATGACTGGGTTGATTGATACAAGCTGGAGCTGAGACTCCTATTCCATCTTTCTCGTCTCCTTGTCTTTCATATGGCTCACCAAATCCTTCTATGCTCAGCCTTGATCAATGAGAAAGACGGAATGCATGAGTCCTTTTCTCATGTGAAGCCCTCTGCAAGACTTTGGGTCTCTGAGGGGACGTTCAAACAGGGTTAAGAACAAAAGCTTTTTATGGATAAACCCCAAACCATTCTGCTGGCCCCTCAAACCCCTCCATGCTCATTCAGACGGGGGTATTTTTGAAGATGACTCTGGAGAATGGCGCTCAGGAGGCTGGTCGTCTGTTTCAACAGGCTGCCTGGGGGTGGTCAGATCAGCTCAGCTCAATTTGGACAGCATCTTCAGATAAAGGTTACATGGCTGTCAGCGGGCTAACCCCAGTGATACAGGCTCTCTGTAGAAGAGAAGAGAAAAAGATAGACCAGAGAGAGAGCGAGAGAGAGAGCAGATAAAGAGAGTGTAGTATCTTGGCCACGATTCAGAGAAAGGAGAGATAAAGGCTGTTGGGAGGAAGAACTGCCACCATCACTCTGTGCTGTGTGAGATGACGGTTTGAGAGACGAGCCGTTGTGGTTTCACTGAGCTAAATTTAAGAATCTGGAAACTGCTGTCTGCATGTCTGTTCCTGTTGTACGTGTTTCTCTGGTCACATGTTGATGTAAGGAAATGTCACAAGTCATAAACACCCGTCCCAGTGCTACCTGACAAAAGTAGTCTACTGATATTATAACCTAAAAAAATTATTGTATCAAAAACTGATATTACTGCCATGCCTTTTTTTATAGAACTGGGTAAATGTATTTCCGATTACTTGGTTGTGTTGTTGTCAAACTTAGATCTTGAGATGAGTGCTCTAACTCTAAGTCTCTCTCTGGATTATATTGACTGTTAAATAACACAAATGTTAAGTGTTAAATGGTTTAATCGAACCAAGAACTAAAAACAGACAGTGATTTTGTTCCACTGACATCAATTCATGTGCGAGATCATCCCAAAAGATAAACAACATATGCTGTGCAGTGTCAAACCACAAATTTCCATATAGATTTCTGTAAATAAAAATAACTCTCTTTCTCGGGAACTTCCTCCCATGTTAATTAAATGAAGCTAATTACCATAAATGCATTGTTCTTAGAAAACAAGAAATTTGTCAAGACACATTTGTTTATAATTTTTTTTAATGAAAAAAAATCATCAAATGATTTGGTAGCCACCGATATTGTTTTAAAGAAAAAAGTTATAGTTTTTTATTAATTAATAATTCAAGAAATACAATTCATAAGGCAAAAATAAACAAAGACAGCAATACCAAACACTTTAGGTGTCTACAGTGTAATGAGAAGTACCCAAACAGAATCCAAATCACCAGGCAACTGAAAATAAACTGCTGTGTGTGTTGTATACATTGGGTGTGTATGCGGGCGTGAGTATATGAGAGCGAGTGAGAAAGAGTCACGAGACATCCTCAACAAGGCTAGTTAGGCCTCTTCAGCCGCGATAAAACCGCAAAAACTGTGTCTCAGTTGACACACATACACTCACTCACCGGAAATAAGATGTACTTAATGGCTGCTCCTGGCGAAATTGTTAGATAAGTGTTCTCTAAACTCTGACTTGCCAACGTCTAGCAGGGAACATTTATTGGCACTCTTAAAAAACATTATATTTTATAATTTCGGGAAGTTTGTACTGAGTGTTTGCTGCTGTATATTGTGTGTTAAAATGGGAACAAATTTGAATCTATACATGAAAGCAATTGCTCAGAGAAATATTTGTTTTAACAAGAACTACATTTGAAATGATGTTCTCCTTCTCTTTATAAGGAAGATATTTTACCAATTGTGCAGATGTTTCGATTGTTACGTGCACTGCACAGGAGATAACACTATTATAATATAATTGAAATAATTCTGAATGTTATCTAAAATTATTATTTATTCACTATGTTTCTAATGCATGTTGAATTAGGCAATTACATGCATTTAAGAGCTAGAGAATAGACTGGCTGAATATTAAGTGTTTCTGCCTGAGTGTTGGGGTCAGAGGGCGCTCAGCGCTTATAGGCATATTAGCCACTTGGTTATGATAAATTATGACTGTGTTGCCATGACTACCAACACACTCCTCTTTTTCCCCATCAGGTCGCTAAAGTATTGAATTAATGATCTTGTGTTTCTGGTCGAATGCCGATAATAGACTTGGTACTAGACTGAGACAGTAGTACTACAGATAGGCTAGATGCTCCGAACTGGATCTGAAACTATGTTTCGTAACCACCCGACCCATCTCTGTTTGAAAAGATTTTTTTTTAATCTGCAGGTCTGTGTATAATGACTGTCTGTATTAACGTCTGATGCTACTTATTCTCCAGTTGTCCTCTGCCAGCTGGAGGTTGATTGTGGGGTCTGGGTTTTGAGAGACCAGCGTTGTCACTCAGCCTTGTCCCCACTGAGCCTATTAAGGAATGTGCTGGCTGGCTGATTGGCTGCGTTATAATGTCAGGGACCACTCTTTAAATGCTGACAGGGGAAGGGAGAGATTTGTGTGTGTGTAGATGTAAGTTTGCTTGTAGGGTACAACAATCCTTGCAAGTGTAGTATAACAAGTAACTTTGAAAAAAGGTTTAGGTATTATGTTTAGGTTAGGGTACGGGTTAGGGTAAGGGCTTAGGGCTGGATTTGGGGTTAGTGTTAGGCTTAGTGTTAGGGCTAGTGTTAGGGTTTAAGCCTAGGTTAAGTGTTAGTCTTAAGATTTAGTGTCATGTTTTCTATTATTCAATAATAAATAAAACCACCAAACCAGCTTTATGATGCAGTTATAAACCCTCATATCAAACCTTAAAAACAGGTTTATGATGCCATTACAAAGCCTCTTATTAAACCATGAGACAAGTTTTGTGAAGTAGTTTTAAACCCTCATATCAAACCATAAAACCAGCATGACCAATCAATGTTGAATTTCGAGATTGCTTAGATCACTGTTACAGGGCCTGTTTCGCAGACATGGATTAAGCCTATTCTAGGACCAAACATCTAGTTCAACAGAAAACTACATTGAGCTTGTTTTTTTAGTCCAAGACTAGGCTTAATCGGTGTCTGCGAAACCGGCCCATGATGTTCAAACAAAGTGTGTTCTATACAATTAGCCAGTAGGCTGTAGGGCTGGAAATAGTGGAGAGAGTTAGTAACAAGTGGAGAGAGTTATCAGTCAGCGTACCCATGGGAACAGCTTACTTTTTAGTTGCTCACTCAACCAGGAAGTATTCACTGACACATATGCGCCGGAAGAGAGTGCATTTCTCAGGATGGCCTGGTGTACGATTAGCCTGGCCCGGTGTCTGTTGGGGGGGAAGCTTGTGTGGTGCAGGGCAGGGCAGTTGGTAGTGGAATTAGTTTTATGGTCTCACATCCTGTGGCTTCCCATTAAAGCTGTGGCATTTTTACAGTCTCGTTCTGTTTAATTGGTCTCTAATACCAAAGGCCAACAAACACTCGTCAGTTTCCTCTGTCTGGCTTCTCCAGCCCTTTGTAGTTGTCATCATTTTCCTCTCCTTCTGTTGGGCACGAGTAAGAAAAGAGAGGATGGGAAAAGAGAGGGAGGCAGTGCAAGAGCTCAGCCTTGGAAAAAGGGAGTCTAGACAGTGTTATTGTACTGAGAACACTTCTACTTTTCCTCTGTTCAGCAATCAGTTATTAGAAAACCCCCAGGCCTACCGGTGATGAGAAACCTTAACACCTTTCATCTAATCAAGCCACTCTCTGTAGGAACATGGCAGGGCACTGAGAGGACTCCAGACTTTTCAGAGTGTGGCTTTGTGCTTTATTCTGTCTGATTGGAATATCTGTCCAGGTGTAGGGACTGTCTGGACCTCTGGATCTCCTCCTGACAGACATAAAGGGCTGCAGCGTCACATACGTGGAACTACGCCCTCGTAAACCCAACGTTTAGCTCCGAAGCCACTGAGGTACAATCCCTCAGAATCACATGAGCCTTTGCGGGGTGGGGGGGCATGTCCACCCAGGAGGGAGGCTCAACGCTTGCTCCGTGGGGAGCACCGGCCACGCAGACATGTAGCCCTTAGGCTATAGTGTTTCACACCGGGGGGGGGGGTCTCAGTCAGTCCAACAGCCAACCAGATCAGTGGAGCCAGCCTACAATGAGGAGGCTAGACTATCTTCTACCAGACCGGGAACAAGAGTAGTATAACAGTATAACAGTATAACAAGGCCGTGTATACGCCACTGTATCAGTCTGAAGAGTGGTGTGTGTGTTTGTGAGTGTGTGTGTGTGTGTGTTGGGATGGGAGGGCTGCAGGTGAAATAGGGGAATGGGGGGGGCCTCGGGGGTGGGGGTAGTTTTGTTTAGGGATCTTGGAGGGAGAGTGTGGGGCTATTGGTTTATTGACCGGCTTTACAGCTGGCAGGCTTCAGATGAAAAAATATGTTCTTCAAGTGTTGATTGCACATCTGAGGTATAGGGAAACAAAAGAAGTCCGAGAGACCGCCCATAGCCCCCCATCCTCCCCCCATAACACCCACCCAAATTAGTCTGCCTGTGTAAACACACTCAGATCCATTTTGGATCCTAGACCAAACAGTCACCTCTTCTCTCTGTTCAATATATTACAAACCAAAGACAGGTGTTGGACAGACAGAGAGAAAGAGAGGAAGCCATTCAATGTTATAGAGCGGATACTGTGCATATTCACACTACTGCAATGGTCGTGATAACACTCTAATTAAAAAAGCTTTGGCATAATATGGAAATGCAATTCTGGATTTCCCCTTGCAATGAGAATGAGTCGCACTCCCAATACCCTGTGATATGTTGAAAACATGAGCCTTCAGTATTGCCCTGTCAAAATATTGAAATCATGCTCAGTTTACATGTTCTGTTTATCTAGTTAAAACTACTGTAAAAAAACACTCACTGGTGGCTTTACGTCTGTTCATAAAAGCGTTCTTTGACTCATTTTTATAAGCAGAGTGATTCTGGAGGTTCCTCTGTTCTCTTTTCAATGTTGATTTATGAAGTTTACCTTTCCTGAAATTTTATGGTGTTGAGAGGCGCAGCACATATTTGCAGTCAATATTTAAAAATAAATACGATCTTTTCAAATTGCCTCTATAATTGAGCATACATTTACACATTCTACAACATTAAAAAGTATGAAATCTTAATTTTCGGTGGAGTCTTCAAACTCAGCTTCCTATTTCTTCTACTTTGTGAATGTTTTGGCATTCAGCTTCTGAAGAAGTCACATTCTGACCGTTTGCCGTAGAGCAAATTATAAATGTAAAATTTAGCAAACACTGTATGACTGTCAAACAACAGAGGACAGTCTCAAAAGGAGAGCATCAGCTATCGTGACTAAACATGCCATTGTAGGAAGAAAACAGAGTGGCGAAGAGGAGGAGGGACAGACACGGAGAAAGGAGAGGGAGGGAGACGAATAATCTGAAGACTAGTGTGAAAAAGAGATGGTGTAATGATGACTCCTCTGAGGGGACTGGATGGCTTTACTCTGTCAAAACGGTAGACAGGGCCAATTGCAAACCCGCACAGTACAGTATATGACATCAATACACTATTACAAATAGGTTTAGGTCTTAGACTTTCAACACTGCAACTGACCTGAATTATCAACCTGATATCAACCTGAATGTTATCAACCTGAATGTTCATGAATTGATAATTAAGAAAACGCGACTGTGCTGCATTAAGAACTGGCTGAAGTAGCAGAGTATCAAAGAAACCACTGGTTGAATGTAATGTTAACATTTTAATAGACATTCAAAAATGATTCTCATGTGAGGGCTTCAAACAAAGTAAGGCTGTATACCCCAAGAATCAAAATGTTTGGGTAAAAAAGCTGTAAATTGTGGTGATCCCTTTTGAGAACGCATGCTCAATTCCTACTACAACAAAGGTTTATGGATAGGGCTTGATAAGACTGACTAACAATTGAATGTAGGCTAGCGATAACAACCATCTGCCGCTTCCTTATCACAATCGGTGGTTACTGTAATGTAGCAATAGCGGGGAAGGCAGAGAAACCATTACGAATAAGACATATCTTGGACATTTCAGTTGCTTCCAACTCTAAGGACTTTCAGTTTTGTCCCATGACAGCTTCTCAGCCCAACCTTTGCATTTCTCATTGAGCCTGTCCATTCTTTTCCGTACTGCTGAGTGCTCCCATCAACATTTCCCACAAGTCACTGTCAGCGTGTGTGGGAAAAGGACAAGGGGCAGGGCTGACAGCCTGCCATGGCAGGAATGGACCGAAGAACCGGGTTGGGGGAGTGGGCTATGGCCCAGTTGGCCTTAAGTCATAGCCCTCATCAGATGACGTGAGCCGGAACCAAAAAAATCAACATCCATTTTATATCGGGCCCACCGGCCCACAGTCTGAAAGGCCACCAGGAATTTGACGCTCCAGATGGCTTGCAAGCTACAGCTCACAACAACAGAATCAGCCCCCTGATGTGATATCTGTCTGCCTGCTCCTTTTGTTGTTCTGTGATGTGTTGCTCAGAAGCCATGGTTTTACATGATGCTCTGCAATCAGAAAGACCAGAGCCTGACTAGGGCTCCTAGCCCAGATGCTAATGTGTAATCACCAAATGAATCAGTCTGTCATTCTCTCTGTCTGTTTCTGTTTATGTGAGTCATCTCCACTTTACAAACCAGAAAACCTTCTCTAGTCATAACAGATATAAAGTATCAACTAATAACCGCTGATGATTACTATTGGTTGGGTTGCGGTTGTGGTTTAGGGTGCTGGGTAAGACAGGCAGTGAGGTGGTGTAACTTCAGCTCTGCTCTTTGTCAGCACCTCTGTGTGTTGAGGGGTTAGGTGTCAGGGGTCAGAGGTCAGGGAGCATGACCGCAGCAACCCCTGGTCTTTAGGAACATCACATCCAGTCAGCCTCTCATCCCCCCACTCACCCCCAAATCCGAGAGGGGTCTGATTAATGAACAATCTGAGCCATGCGTTCCCCAAGACTCCGGAAGTAGCACCTACATAATATGATTTCGTATCCCATGTTTGAGATTATATCGTGTGATAACGGCAGTACATTCTGAATCATCAGCACCAGTTCCCATTGCCATGGGAGAAACTGACTTAATTGTGGAGGAACATTATCTGTTTTACTGTTGCTAGTTTGTGTTTAATTCCTCCCTGCTGCACGTATACATTAATAGTCCACCCTGCACTCTGCCACTGAGCTGGGGCCAGCCATTAGAGGGTCAGACCTGGGATCAAATATAATCAGAAACATTGACGTGATTTAATTTGTTTTTGATTTAGCGTGAGGGGTGCAACAGAACCAATGGTATCGTTGCCTGCTGCGGGTGGATAAACAGCCCACCTAAAACATGTTCAATGTTAAAGTTGAAAAATGTTGAACATGGATGGACCCCCCGGGTGAGGCCTGCGGTATGTGGCAGGTCAAGTCCCTCAGCTAGCCATGTGGGGCTCCTAACCCACACTCAGTAGCGTAGATGTTTGGCTTCGTAACATGTCAGCAATGTGTGGAGAGGCAGTTTCAGGTGGCCTCCAGCAGCTCCTCATCTGCAAGCTGGGCCAACCACTGAGCGCCATCTGTAGACCATTAGATCCTGTCCATCCAGAAGACTGTTCATGTAGTCTACCGAAGCTAGCGACAACATTCCCTCAATGTCATCCCAACCATGCATTATTTAATTACAGTCCACAGTCCATGAACCCTGCTGTTAACAATAGTACAGTCATGGTTTCTGACTGTACAGATGCAGTATCGTAATTTGAGCCAGCTGGAAAGTAGTCTTCCAGCAAGAGGAGCTCATTTAGTAGATTATTGGTAATTTACCTTTTTTCGGTGGGTTTATTAGCATATATATTTTTGGGGAAAAAACAATCTTTGCTACCCTTTTTCAACATTGAATGCACTACAAGACTTTTATTTTACTTGCAGCGAGGGAACATTCAATAAAAACAGGATTAAATTAATACGTGTTATCTGTAGGATACAGTATTTAGACAGTGTCACAGTGCTTGGCCAGAGCCTGGCAGTCTGAATGGGGCTCACAGCAGTGAGAATGGTGAAGGTAGAGAGGCGCACAAACCCGGCCACGGCCACATGACTCCAGTAGGATTAAGGGTCACAGTTTTGAGGGGGCTTTTTTTAACCCCAGTCAGCTCCAAATGGGACTTTCTCAAATAGTTAAAAATATCCAGATGATGACCTTTGAACCGTGTGGCACAGTGATGTGAACGTCCCCTCTGGGGTCGGAGGTCTGAAACACCTCTGTTATTCAGCGGGATTAGTGAGAGAGGTCTATGTCTCTCTCTATTATGCTTGCTCTATCCTTTTAGTTTTTTGTCTTTCTCACTCTGTTTTGATAACAGTTGAAAATAAGGGGTTTACTATAGACAAATGCAATCCAGCAGTATACCACAAACCCCTGTTCTTTATTCCTTTTATGAAGCTGTTGCCAAACTAATTAAATCAGTAAAAAATAGTTTTTTTGTCATACTGGTGGTATACAGTCTATTATAAACCAGGTGGTTTGAATCCTGAATGCTGACTGGTTGAAAGCTGTGGTATATGAGATTATATACCACAGGGATTACTCCAGCTTTTTACTGTTCTAACAGGTTTATAACAACAATATGGCATTTATCTCAGATAAGAAGCAGAGCAAAACAATATTCAACTCAGAAATCTTGTTACAGAGGCGGTGATAGAGATAAACTGTGTGTGTTTTGTGCATATCAGAAATGCACATTCTCACTCAGTCTCTAGTCTAAATGAATTGAGAAGACTGAGGGACCATTACAACTAAACTTAATAAATATCGGACATCTTCAATAAACATAATAAATGAAAATAAACATTGATGCCTATTGATTTTAGGAAAGCGCAC
This sequence comes from Esox niger, assembly GCA_016801105.1. Taxonomy (NCBI): domain Eukaryota; kingdom Metazoa; phylum Chordata; class Actinopteri; order Esociformes; family Esocidae; genus Esox; species Esox niger. Next base: position 24,836 of record JACXGJ010008679.1, read on the forward strand.
CCTTTTATATTGGTCATATTTGGGTTGTTTGGGTCGCTGCTGACAGCTATTTAACACCGTAATTTAAATATGATGCAGCAAAATCTAGTGGACAGGGAGATTAAATTGTTCTGAGTCAGCCAGGCAGACACAAGTTCCTGAATATATATAATACCACCAAATCTAATTAGAGGCCAATGATTCCGGAACAAAAGCCAACATGTCTCTGCATCGAAATAATTCAATACCAGTGCAGAGTGAAAAGAGATTAATTTGGCTTCAAATAATCCCCTCTAGATTGTTTCAACAAACATTTTCATTGCTCCATTTTATTCCTGTTATCCCGTTATTCCAATGGGCTAAATAACACGCTGTGTTTTTCAGAACCCTGAGATTGCAGAAGGCAAACTGTAACCCTGACGGACTCAAAGGTTGGCATCATGCACCGCCATGCATCCATCATGACAAATGTGAGGAATGTGTGTAGCTCAATAAAACTGACACGATAACTTCACAAGCACCTCGCCGGGTTGAGTCACCGAGGGGTTTTTTCGGTACACTGTGGGGACTCTGTGGGGACTATTCAGAAATGCTTGGTGCGACAGCTGTCCCCTCGAGTGATTGCCCACCACCTTGTCAACATGTGGCCAGAAAATGGAGCGGATACCTTATCTGCAAAAAAGCTGAAATGTGAAAAATGAAATTACATTTACAATTAACCCCGCCGACGGGACCACCAGGGCTCTTATTTTGCCTTTGTTTTTGGTCAGTAAAGACAGATTGATGTACATCTGTTCAGTTTATTCGGCTGCACGTTGAAATTATGTTGGGCAATCACTTGAGGAGACCATTGACCTACTGAGCATTACTGAATAGTCATCAGAGGGTTCAGAGGAAAACTCTGTGGGACTTAGCCCTCTGAGGTGTTTTCAAGGTTATCATGCTTTAGTTAAGCTAAACACATTTCTACCATTTGTGTTGGCAGTTGAATGGTTATATGGGACGCCTCTCTGTGTCTGGCAGGGTTGCACTTTGCCTTCTACAACGTCTGCCCAGTTTCACGAGGCAAGGCTGGCCCAAAGCCTCTTTATCTCTTTCTCCATCTCTTATTTAGGAGTTTGAAGAGGAATTTGTTTCGATACTCATTTAGGAGACATGACGAAGGGAAAACACTAGGGAGCATGATACCCGTAATTCCAATCTTTACATTTTACATTCAATGTAAGAATTTAGTGTGATGGAAGCATGGGTACTTAATTATAAAGTGATTCTACAAAAGATTGGTCCTAATACTTACTATGATAGAACATGAGGTAGAATGGGCATGTTGATGGTCCTAATGAAGCAAAATATTTTCCTTGTGGAGCCGAGTGAATTTGGAATTAGAGCTGCTGAACATTTAGTATTCAAGGAGAACAATGTCCAAACCCCTACACCCCCCTACCCCTTCCCCTCCCTGGGTCCCTGGGGGGCTGCTCTTAAAGCCCTGGGCCTCTCTGCTGAACTCGGCTCTTTGTTGCTAAACCGGGCCCCTATTTCTCTCCCTTCTCCTTACAGAGGTGCTCCCCCCCACCCCTCTCACAAACACCCACGCACACCTACACACACACACACACACTGCCATGCAGTGCTCATACGCACACACACATTAACACACGCAACACAAACACACACACACACACA
>JACXGJ010008680.1:0-26395 GCA_016801105.1 Esox niger
CACAACCCTGAACTGGTCAAATCTATAACCCCTCCCACATACACACAACCCTCAACTGGTCAAACCTATAACCCCTCCCCACATACACACAACCCTCAACTGGTCAAATCTATAACCCCTCCCACATACACACAACCCTCAACTGGTCAAATCTATAACCCCTCCCCACATACACACAACCCTCAACTGGTCAAATCTATAACCCCTCCCCACACACACACCCACACACAGCCCTCAACAGGGCAAAATCCTGTACCTTACATATTATTTTGTTATTTTTTTGTAATTTATTCATGCACAGTTCACTGTGCCTTTTGCATAAATTGTTGCACCAACAGCCAGAACAAATTCCTTGTTTGTTGTGAAACTTACTTGGCAATAAATCTGATACTGATTCTGAGAACATTAACATGAACTGTGAGGCATGTGGATGGTTGGGTTCATATGCACGCTATAGAGGCAAACCTTATCGGGATAATTCAACTCTACCCCCTCCCCCACGCCGCCCCCCCATCTGCTGTTTTTGAAAGCGTCAGAAACACTTCTGTGGTTGGGTGGTTGAGGGGAACACAGCCGTTCATTAATGTGGAACAACACGCAGGCCTGCCCACGGCTGTACTTCTCACACCTGACCCTTTCCCGTTCATCGATTTGTGTTGGCTGTTGTGGAGACACTCAGGCCGTAGGACAGGAGTGTTCTCCTCTGGCCTTCAAAGCCGTTTCCACTCCCCTCGTTCATTGCCATCCCCTAATCAGGCACTTTGGAACAGAGAACCAACAGGCTCGGGCCTACATAGGGTCAGAGTTTAATTTCCTGCCCAAGGTGATTAGATAACTAGCTGCCCACTCTGCCTCATGACTGATTCGCCCACGGCTCCAATAGCAACCCAAGGCATTGACTAAACGGGACGATAGGGATACTGGATACAAAGTCAGTCGTATTTCATTTAGGGTGTCTAGGCAGGTTATTAATGACCCCTGTGAAACACTCTGGAAGACACATGGACACGCACCAACAGATGCCACGGTCTGGTAGTCTCGTCACACTGAACTCGACCTCCGAACCCTGTCCTTACAGGATATCAAGACCTGGTAGTCTGGTCACACTGAACTCGACCTCTGAACCTTGTCCTCTCAGAATATCAAGACCTGGTTGTCTGGTCACACTGAACTCGACCTCTGAACCCGGTCCTCACAGGATATCAAGACCTGGTTGTCTGGACACACTGAACTCGACCTCTGAACCTAGTCCTCTCAGGATATTAATGGCTGCCAAGGAGCTCTCAGCAGCGTAAGCACTCCGACCGGCCTCTGTATGGTTTTAGCACCTTCTCGCCACTTCTCCACTTCTGTATGCCGATATTTTCTTACAGCTCATCCTTGTATTTTCATAATGCTGTCATTTAGCCGAAGCTCTTATCCAGAGTGACTCAAGGCTACAGCATACATTTTAAGTCGACCAAGTGGAACAGGCCCATCGCTCGTCAGTCTGGTAGTAAGAACCGCCTGCTCAATGGTTTTTTATAGTCATGTTGTCTTGTGCCCCCTTGGAGCCAGTGACAGAACTACAAGGCCTATCGAAGTGAAAATGCCTCTTATAAACTTGGTGATGACCCTCGCAGAAACACTTCCAATGGAGGCAACATCAACTGCCAAGTAAAAGGAGAAGTCTTTTCTGAATGGATTTTATTGAATGTCTTCGGTAACGGCCAAATAAGGGGTTTGGAGGGCAGAGGGGCTTTCCAGTTGTACTATTTACGACACCCATGGATGCTTTGGACAATATATCATACACTTGTTATAAACAAACTTTGCAAAGTATATTTTGGAATATTGTTGCCCTATCAAGACAAGCATTCCAACCAGATAGGACAGCCGTCCCGGAACTAAAGGCTATCAGGCTCCTTTAAAAACCGTGTTAACATGGTCATCACTGTCCTACAGGTGAGGTGTTCAGAGTGATGCAGGTAAACAGATCGGTGTCTGTTTTCGCCAGGGGGGATTAGGGCAGCGTCAAGCCCAGCCTTGTGTCCGGCACATCTCCATGACCTGAAGCTCTGAATATGGACTTGGTTCTCGCCCGACCCATCGGCTGAAACGCAGGGGCAGTGATCTCATTACTGTCATGACTATTGACCGGGTGACCTTTGTGTGAGAATGACAGTGTCAGAATGAAACTGTGCACCTAGTGGCTTATGGTGAGGCAGTGTGTGACAGAAACAGAATTGTGGTTCCGTTCTGGTGGCGTCGTCTTGTCAAGCACCAGCACTGCTAGGCCATGTTGCTGGTGTTGAGGAACATTTACGACTAGGCAAAAGTTTGTTAAACAATGTTTCAACATCCTATAATTTTTTTTTAAAATCAGTTACCCTCCTTTTGAATAACCTGTCTGCATTTTTGTGATGTACGATTGTATCCGTGACACGTTCTACTCACGGCAGCTCTCAACGTGCTTCAGGGATTTGAAGCGTGGTGTCTTTCTCCCAGGCATCCACACCAAGCCATTCGGGTTTTCTTCCTCAATCACTCCACCGACAGTCTCAGTTAGCTGTCACCGGCGCCCAACCCTGGAGCGAGATGTGCCCACGGCAGAGTCAAGGCTCCAACGTAGACCGTGGAGGACAGATTGGCACATCAAAAGAGTCTCTAAGAGTTCTGTGCCACCATATGCCCAGCTCCCTCTTCATTTCAACAACCCCAGGTCAGATCTATATGACTGAGGTCATGTGGAAATCAAACTGGACCGACTGGAAAATAGAAAACTCAACTTTCAACCAAAATCCAGTGAAATGGGGATATATTGGCGATATCACATTGAATTCCAGTTGACAAATCAACATAGCAGTCAGAACGTGTTCATGTTTATGTTAACCGACAGAGTCAGCGACCACAAACAGATCAACCGGCCTGAGTGCAAATTCGGTTCATTCGGTCCATCCAAAACAAGAGGCTTATGTGCTGTGTGCCTCATTAACCACAATTCATCAAACACCTTTCCTCCAGGACACGTCACTGCTTCCTGAACTCATTGGACATTGGATGCATCATATGTTTTCCATACAAACAAGTCCTACCAAAGCTGGGAACAGGGGACAATATCATGTTCCATTGCTCTTGGTGAATTAAAACATGAGTTTTTGTTCTATATAAACAATGGCCCAAACCAACGGCCACACAACCAACCGACCACCACATTTCCAAGCTACACGAATCATCCCCTGTCACTTAGGAGAAAACATGGGTCAAGGTATGTCAGGTCTTCCTGTCTGTTTCTTTGCTCAGATCAGTGATTGTAACATTTAGTCTTCATTCATTTGAAAATCTAATCACTCCTATGGTGTTGCCAAGGGTTTACAATATATATTAGACACTGTACTGCTTACATCTCGGTTCAATCCACAACAGGTCCTTCATTAGTTTAAGGATTTCTTACAAATGTCTCGCTGAAATGGGACTCGCTTGTTTTACAAAAGTCCTAAACACCCACTGTTTTTCTCTTCCATCTTTTCCAGTGTTTCTGCTCATGCCAGTCTTACTGGTCGCTGGCTATCTGAGTCAAGGTGCAGCCATTGAAAATCAGCGGCTGTTTAACATCGCGGTCAATCGGGTGCAACACCTTCACCTCCTGGCTCAGAAAATGTTCAATGACTTCGTAAGAGGCTTGATGCTAGTTTTGACACAGCGAGTTGTTTTCTCACCCTCCTGCACAGTGTTATCTGCACACATCTCTGGTGGTTGAAACATCTCTCCCTTTTCTTTGATTTCACACAGGAGGGCACTCTGTTGCCCGATGAACGCAGACAGCTGAACAAGATCTTCCTTTTGGACTTCTGTAACTCCGACTCCATTGTGAGCCCCATCGACAAGCACGAGACTCAGAAGAGTTCGGTAAGTGTGTGGTTCTCAGACGTTCCCATCGAGGAAAACAGGCCTCTCCGTGCATCCAATGTCCTACAGAGAGGGCTGTTGCTAACGCGCGGAAAGTTGGGTACGACTCACGGGACCCAATGATCGTACTAATGCCAATGTCGTCTGTAAGAGAGGGGGCCCAGGCATATATCTTCTCAGGGGGCTCAGGCAGGATTCCTGGTGACTGACTACAGAGCTAGCTCTCCTGAATCAGCTAATCAGCTATCTGTCAAGCACCATCACTGCTTGAATCAGGTGAAGTAGTTCAGGGCTACGATGAAACAGAGTCGTCTGAGGGGGTCACCTGGAGGGGTTTGACAAATCCTGCGCTAGGCTACCTGACTTAAACTATTATCCCAGGTATGGGCTTGATAACACTTGACAGCTCCCTTCTGCTTTTTACCTTCAATAGGAGTTACGTAGCTTTGGTAGAGGAAGGTTACAGGGTGTGATCATAGACTAAATACAACTGATCCAATTTAGCCCCCCAAAAAGACAGTGCTCAATCACGTTAATCGAACATTTCAACCACTAGCATGATGCTTTCCATCGTACTGTAATAAGCCTGTGTTATGTCTATGTCTACGCACACACACACACACACACACACACACACACAGGTGCTGAAGCTGCTCCACATTTCCTTCCGTCTCATCGAGTCCTGGGAGTACCCTAGCCAGGCGCTGACCCACACCATGTCCAACAGCTTAAACCCCAACCAGATGTCTGAGAAGCTCAGCGATCTCAAAGTGGGCATCAACCTTCTGATCAAGGTAAAGAACACACTGAGACGTTCGTCTGTGGCGCGACACTTCATGGATATTGTTGACAGCCACTGACATTAAAGAGGAAATGCCAGTGATGATGTAGTCACTGTACATGTCCCCAGTTAAGAAGTTACCATTTTTCCCCCTGTACATTTATTTAGCATAATATTGCTGCATGGGGACATCCAAACTACAGAGTGCAATGTGTGCTTTTAGATATGTAAAACAATATAGACTGTTTCATACACATCCACCACAGCATGCATCACTTTCATTCACACATCCACCCCAGCATGCATTGCTTTCATTCACACATCCACCCCAGCATGCATCATGCTCATTCACACATCCACCCAGCATGCATCATGCTCATTCACACATCCACCCCAGCATGCTCATCCACACATCCACCCCAGCATGCAACGCTTTCATTCACACATCCACCCCAGCATGCATCTCTCTCATTCTCTTGTTCCACAGGGCAACCAGGAGGATGTACCCAGCCTGGATGACAACGACTCTCAGCAGCTGCTCCCTTATGGGAACTATTACCAGAACCTGGGGGATAACGGCAACGTCAGAAGAAACTATGAGCTTCTGGCCTGCTTCAAAAAAGACATGCACAAGGTAAGGAACGAATTTAACCAGCTTTCTATGAAATCACACTCGGAGCTTCAACCCACATGTTCATGGTTTAAGACCTGTCCTTGGAAACTGTACAATGTTGAATCTGTAGAGCGTCAGTTGGAATCCATTTCTGTTCTACCCAAGGTTGAGACCTACTTGACAGTCGCCAAGTGCAGGAAGTCACTGGAGGCCAACTGCACTCTGTAGGCTGGTTCGGAGAAGCAACGAGCAGGAGCCTGAAACCACGGGACCAGTTTGGCAGTAAACAGATCACATCTCGTTCTGCAGTGAAAACCATTTTCAGTTCATACGAAATGCTTTTTACTGTAGAGCGGGTTCAGTTTAAATCCAGCAACCCGACTCCAGGGGTTTTCAGGCGTCTGTGTTGTTCTCTGACATCTACAACAACATCAACTTATAATATTCACTTTATTTCTCTTTGCTATCATTGATTTGTGTATGTCATAGATTAGTACATTCATTGAAACATTTTTTAAATGTTTTAATTCAGATATCTGATTCAAGGTGGTGCTGCAGTCAATGCATACATTTATTTTAGGTGTGGATTTACACTGATCTAAAAAAACATTTTTAAATAGTGGTCTCTGAATGAGAAAGCTTGACTTTTTTGGTACGGATTGGTAATCATGTCCTTTTCTCTAGGTATATGCATTCCCTGACCTTATTGTTTTTAACTATGTAAGAGTGCTTAATTTTTCAATAAAGCTGTTGTTTTCTGCAATCGCTTGGCTACTGTATACTCTCTCTGAAAATTACATTGTTAAAGAAAAGTATTGTAGGGTTTAGGCAATTGCCGGAATCTTGGATTCACAAACGCACTAAGCCAGGTCACAGAGCCCACTTCCTGGACACACTGTCAATAGATTAATAACATTCATTTCCTACACTCGATTTTTTTTCCAAATTGCAATACTCTAATCAAGACCCGGGACCACAAGCAACCTCAATTAATGAGATAGAATAGAAAACCGTCCGCCTCCGTACGACGTAATGGTGTTGAGTACCCCTGAATGTCTCATCCCTAGTTCAGCAGCCGTTGTTCAACAGAATCAGTTGAAATCTCTGGAACATACCCGTGTTTGGAAAGTCTGTGTAATTTACAGGTATGTTGCAGTGGTCATACACCCACAGGCGTACCCATGCAGTGAAAATACCAGGTAGATAGGTAGCAACATGTGTGACTTCAGACTTTTCTTAGTTCTTAAGTTGACATTGGCGAGGAGCAACCACTGACATACACTTATTGTCAGACATAAGTGTCCAACCAGTTGCCGTCTAAAACTACAGACCGTTGAGTCTGTATTCGAGTATCACTCCTCAACAGTCACGAAAAAAGTGCACTTCACCTAGAAAAGAGAGGAGTTGGTCAACGTCTTAAAAAATATAACTGTTCGAACGCGCCCAGTGGTTACACTGATGTAAGTACCGCCCCGTATCGCTGTGATTGGTCGTGGGGCTGCAACTAGTAGATCATAATGAATCGCAGTATTTGCGCGGGATAAATGTACTCATGTGCGGAAGTCGATTTGTTCGAGAAAGTGAACCTCTTGTTATGATTGTGGCATGTATTTAGATGTATCGCTACTTTCAAGCTGTACCATGCAACGCAGCTTTGCGGAAGAGAGTTAGTTGCCTCTAATTTTGTTACTGTAACCAGAATTCGCTACCATAATGGATATCGAGGTGGACATAATAGAGTTTAGAGTACCCACTGAAAACAACAAAACACTGTTTGTCTGGGATATACAGCCCACGTTTTCAGAAGCATTTATTTACGTAAGTCAGAAATGTCGAACTAAAAAAATTTACCATTGAACTTTGGATGTGGTTTATGGCTTTCTAATGTTGTATTGTAGCTTACTTTAATTTAGTTGATGCAATGTTTAAATTTAGAAAACAATAGTTTGCCACTAATTCCCCCTAATGTTACGTCCACTGCTTACAGTGACATCAGAAGTCCATAGTGTTTTGTAGGCGTTTCTTAAATAACATGATTAGAATCACATTAATCCTCTAAGGTCATGTATTTGTAATGAACATTTTATTTGTTGCAAATATGCTACGGTTAGAAAACAGGAAAAGAGTCGTGAGCATATGAGATTAAAGGAAATTGGCAGTTACGCTAGGTGGGTCGGGCATTAAGTATATGGAGGATAAAACTCAATATGAAAAGATAGCCGTAGGTAGGTCGTTTATAGATTGTCACCGAATGGAATTTAAATGTTATACTGTCATTTGAAAGGAATCCATCTGGAATATATTCTGCAAATTTGGGCCTCTGTACCTGGTGAAGGTGTGTCCGAATGCTTCCGTGGCAGAACCCGGGTTCTATGCGCTGGTGAAATACTTCTCAGCAGCCCAGGCCTCTAAAGCACAGAGAGCCACCCATGGAAGAGGGTTTTTCCAGAGTTTTCCCTTGAAGGTACATATTTTGATTGATGTAGGCTGTTGTAACTCGTTGTTTGTCTAGATTTTAGAACTAATTGCAAGTGTCAATTCGGAAGAAATATCAGATTCACAAGTTTGTTATATTATTTCCTATAAGATCATGTATTTTGTGACATGGTTATTGTGTGTTTAGCCAAGTGATTTTCCCCTTTGACGACAACCGACGGTATGGGCCTTAACAGCAGGCTTGACTAATTACACATTCCCAACCTTGACCACTAGATGGCGATATCTCAAGGTGATTGCCACTATCTCATCTCGCTAGAGATCCCTGCTCGGTTGCCCTTTTGGTCATAAAGTCTCATCACCATGGTGTTTCTGATTCATAGCGAGCTACGACTGACACTCAGAATGTTTTTGGTGATTTGTTTTCCAGGTGAAGCTGAGCACAAAGCAGTACCCTCACTTCCTCCACAAGGCCAAGCCACTGAGTCATAGCAAGTGTCAGGACCTGTCCAATCACTATCTTGGCTTCAATGGATGGAGTACCCATATAGTTACAGTAAGCAGCAGGGTACAGGGATTTGTCTGTCAAGTTCACCTGTAATAATACAAAAAGTACAAAATGTCTGCCCAACAACTTTTGAGCAAGGCACTCAACCCCAATAGCTCCAGGGTTGCTGTTGCGCTTGTCTGGCTGTGACTCCACTCTCTGAGGGGTGTCTTGAGGACACCGGGGGTGTAATTTTGTGAGGCAGGCTAGCCTAGTGGTTAGAGCATCTGCCACAGCAAATCCTGAGCTGGCAAGTTGAGCTGTGTGTTATTTGGTCCAGGAGCAACGCAGAAAACCCCTGTTGCTCCTAGGTTATTGCTGACAATGGGAGTTGTTCTCAGTCAAAGATGTGTTGTGAAAATATGGATCAAACACACTAGCACAAAAATCGAACCCTGTGTTATTTTTATTGTAATGGTGTGTTCACACTTCTAGAATGTTCCTTTTTGTGAACTATCTGTGGTCTGATTAAAATTGTGACCGGTATGAAGGAATGAACAATCCCAAGGAAATTAAACCGCTCAAAATATCCCTTTATGTGAACGGAACTGAGAGTTTCTGTTTGCCTGAAGTCTGCAGACCAGTTCCCTTTTTCAGTGCACAGCGAACACCAAGCTTTCCTGGTTTGCTTGTCATTAGTTCCACACCATGAACTGGGTTACCGCAACAACTGTTTCCATCACCCCATCACATTGGTGCCAATATTAGAGGTGATTATGTGTGTGGTAAAGGGGTGTTGTTTTGTGGACATTGATTAGCAATTGTTGAGTTTTCATTGAAATTCTGAAATACAGTTGCCAGTGAAAGTCCCTTGAACAGACTCACATGGTTGCTTTGAGGTTAAATCTAAGGAGGAATGACTTTCCCTTCTGGCTCCTACCCAGCTTACCACACATTTAGAATTTGCAAATAAGACTGTTTGGAAATTAATAACACATTAAAAGCTTTGTCTTCACACACCAGAATTAATAGCTTTGCACCACTGTAAGGACGATATATCAATGTTCTTTCATCCAAATGGCTAAAGGTTGGTTCATTTGTGGGAAGTTAGTGATTTTATATTCAGTTCCTTTTTTTTAACATTTGCAAAATCCAAATTGTTGTACTAGACCACTCGGGATCTCTCAGCACCTCTTAAAAACCATATGTTCTGACTCCGGCATTATAATTGTATCAGAATTATAATGCTGACCCCAGGTGCACCACATACTGTAGCTAGTCAGACGTTAGCAGTAGGAGGTTGCACAGAGCATACACACATTTTGTAGTCGCAACTAGCAGCAGCGTTCCTTTTTTTCTAGCTTTAACTTTACCAATTATATTCACTCATACGGTATCCATTTTTATAATTGGTTTAAGTTATTTTTACCAAAAAGGTTACTTGTTACCATCCATAGGCGCCGTAGGCGCCTGTCTGATTACAGCCTGAGTACTCGTCTAAATATGTATTAAAGTTAACCGTTGTAATTTCCCAGCATTGCATCAATGTTGGCAAATATTGTGCTTCTTTTAGAAACATGAATATAAATTCTCAGAGTACTGTTTGTATGTGAAAACCTCCTTAGTGTATTCCTATAGCAGAGAAGATATTTGTTATTTTCTGTTATATAGAAGATAGATTGGTGTAGCCAATATAGAATCATCAGCTACTGAGCTATGTGAACTATGAAGTATAAGCATGTATTTAACATTTTTTAAAGAAGCAGATTATATAAACGTTCAGGTTTTACATTTCCCTCCTGAAAGACTTGCCTGTGATCAATTTACATTGAAGTGATTACACTGAGACTGGTTTTCTTGGTGGCCCCGTGTGGGAAATGACTCCACCATGCTGGCGATGCCAGTGACTTGCTTCACACATGGACTTACTCAGGACCTTAATATTCCATCTGAAAGTTGTAGAAGTTGTTCTTTTGAGCCGACAAGGGTCCCTGAATTGCCCACAAGGGTCTCTGAATTGCCCACAAGGGTCCCTGAATTGCCCACAAGGGTCCCTGAATTGCCCACAAGGGTCCCTGAATTGCCCACAAGGGTCCCTGAATTGCCCACAAGGGTCCCTGAATATCATGTACTTGCATCATGTATGTGGTGATATGTGACCCATGTCATCCAAATCACTCGCTTCCAAACTAAGAGAGATGAAATTGAATCTGATGGATTATGCACATATAAAAGACATGTTTCACAGCCAGTCCTGAATGTGAGGATTGAAAATGATTCTGCCAATTGATAGATCATGATTTAGACCGTGATTCTTTTTAGGACAGTTTGTCTTCATGTAATGACACCAACATGGCATTGGTAATTAATCAGAAATGCCTGTAAAGTTGCAAATGGCTAAGATAGGAGTTGTACCCTACACTTGGCTGCAGTGTCAAGGAGGAAGTTAAAAAACAAGCTCCTCCACGTTTTACCAGCAAATTACACATTCATTAGATAACTTAAATATTTTGGTTAGTTCTACCCTTTTATACATAAGGTAAAATTGCATTTCAGAACCATGGTTCTCTGCTTCAGACGGGTGGTTTTGACCAGTCATTTTAATCCAGACTTTTTTTTAAAGGATCCATATTACCGGTGTCTTTTTTCCATGGCATATTGTTGTGAAATATCATCCCAGAAATCTATTTAAATTATAGCTATTTTTATTGCAGTGGGCCAATGACAAAATTAGCAGTGTGCATCTGTCTTCAGAGGTTGTTCTTAAATGAGAAAATCCCAAACACATCTTCAGTCTCTTCTCGATGTTAATCCATGTGTGCTGTTGGGAATGTTGACCGTTCCGTGCGTATAGTGACCGGAGCGTTCCTTTTCCCCGGGAAGCTGAAGGACATCTCCAACTGTGACGATGCCGCCCGGCTGTCCACCACGCCTGCTGACCTCCAGGAGACGACACTCAAGTACGGCTGCATCGTGGAGGTGACGTTCCCACGTCACGGGCTGAGCTGCCGAGGGGTCGGCGTGGCGGAGGAGACCGTGAAAAGCACCGGTGAGTTTAGGCAGGGCGGCCACAGTGTCTACTGGCAAGTTGTTTCTAAAAAAAAAAAATTTAAAAATGTTTTGATCGCATTTAAATGGATACTTCATGGTTTTGAGTGTTTTGTGCCGTGACTATTAATGATCAGCGTCTCCATTGATGAAACGTTGTTGTTGTTGTTGTTGTTGTTGTTGTTGTTGTTGTTTTCCGCAGCTCCAGACATTGTCCTTCGAAAACGAGGAAAACTGCAGAGGTGGGCCAGGGACAAGGCAGTAGTGGACGCTTTTGAGAAGGTGTTGCTGCTGGTTTTAGGTGAGTCATTTCCTTACGAGTCTTTCCGCACACGGCAGACAAACTATTTTCTTTCGGGGACGATGTCGCATGTACGTCGCGTGCATATGTCAAAGTTGCGTGATTATCTGTGGGAAACGAGCGAAGCAAATTTAAAAATAGACACATGTCCTCAAAATATACGCTCAGCATATTTTCATGTATTTCAGGTATACATGCAGGACATGAATGTCCTGCTCTTTACTTGAAGAATGAAACAAAAGTTTTCAGTATGTGTCTTCCAGGAAATGGGAAGGTTGTGGTTGAATGCAGGGTGGAGCGGGATGACGTCCTACAAGATGAGGACCTGGAAGGACTCGTAAAGGTACCACACCGCTGTCTTTCACCATGTATTCTCCACGTTAGATCCTCGTCCAATTTGTTCTTTTTTTCTGTATTTGCATAAGAAATCTATTCCGTGTGCCATGGATATATGTATTAATCACTCACCCTTCTACTTCACATTTTGTTGCATTACATAAAGACCAAAATAGACGTTTTGGTTTATATATTCTAGATCCAAAAAATATATTCAATTTCCTAACCGTAAGGAATATTCTACAAATTAATGAATGCGTGAAATCACTACAATGTCATTGTCACGTTAGTATTAATTTCACCCCTTTATTTTCGGCATTAAAAGAGCAAGGGATATTCAAGACTACTTTCCCCCTTATATCGAACATCTCAATGTTCCTTCAGTCAAGTATTGTATTCCAAGAACAGATATCAACTATAAAAAACGGAGTTTTTAAAACGTATTACTGATGTTGTGAGTGGCACATTAAAGATTCTCTTGTGCTTCTGAACTGGGCTGTCACAGGACAAGTTGCATACTGTTAAGGTGATGTTAAAACTGGTGTCAATTCCCTGTGATAGGAGAAAATAAGAGGATACACTGATGTAATTTTACAGCAATTACCTAAACGACAGTGTGAAAAGAACAAAGATTCCAGAACGTCTGGAATTCTGCAAGGCTCTACAGTTAAATTGAGGAATGAAACTTCATAGGAATACACTTTCTTACATTAATTGCCAAGTTCGTCTGGGCCAAATCCAAACATTTACCTTTTCAAACATTATAGTGGCTGCATCGTGGTTGGGTATGCTTGAAATTGGCAAAGGCTGGTGTTTATCAGAATACGTAGACATGCTTAAATCTGCTTTAAACCTGTCACTGGGTGAGGCTGTCTTTCTGCTGTTCAATAACCAACAATAAGACCAATCTAAACTGCTTCACAGGGAAGCAAGGAATATTCCTAAGTGGTCAAGTTACATTTTGTATACATACTTGAAACCTTAGGATTTTTAATGAGCTGTCTAGCCACAATCCCGGCACCTTTACTGGGTTCGGAGGACTTAGGAAAGAATAATGGGATGGTATTGCACAATCTAGTGTGCAGGGCTCTTCGTGCCGTACCCACAAAGACTCAAAGTAATCTGCCAAAGATGTACCAATCCAGGCATGCCTTGACTACTGCTACTTACTGTTGGTTTGGCTATCTACCTGTGTCATAAAATTCCCACTGCCCGGTGGTAGGGCAGCTCTCATTCAGGACAGTAGAAACTCTCTTGTCTGTCCTAACAGCCAAATGTTGGGGCACCTGCTTCCGCTTGATGCTGAGAGACAAATTCTTTCCGGAAACTAAATCGACACATTTGTAAATCGTTCTTGGAAAAAAGTCATTTTAGAATTACTTCAATGTTTGTATGAATACTTATCAAGGTATGTTATTGTTTTATTTAAAAAAAATATCTAAATTGTGTCGTTAATGTTTTTATAAGATATTTATTTTGAGATATTTTGTACTTGGAAACATTTTCAACCAAATCTTTCAGTCCCACTTTGTCACAAAACAAAATGAGTAGAAACACTAATGTGGAATGTTTCTGTATTTAATGTTCTTTTTTTCTTATTTCCATGCCAGGTGAACGACATCCCCTGGAGCCAATTTGACCCTGAATGCCAGGAAGATGAAGAGGATATGACATGGGACTTCAGTGTCAATATGTGACATTCACAGGTTTTCAGGTGTCACAGGAAAAACTGAAAAATGTAATTTCACCAGAAATGTACTTAAGTTTATTGGAGAATATACTTTTGGTGGACTTGTTTTACATTGAGCAACTGCATGTAACATGCTCATAAAAATGTTAATGCCTATGAACTTTGGACAGTTGTTTTATTAAAGGGACAAGCGCTTTTTTTAGGCTATGAAATGTCTCTCTCTGAATAAGTCAAACAAGCGTTTTCCTTCTTTGGTAAAATGTCTCAGGAGTCCGATTAGAGGGTTGAGTTTGTGATGAGGCAGTGAAACAGTCATGGTCTGCCAGCAGGCACATGGAGTTGGCTTGCTCTGCTGCGTAAGCGTGTGTCTGCGGTCACCAACGGGAGCCCTACACCGCTGGCACTTCAAGCATGCCAGCTTCCTCAAACCTTTGCCAGTCTCGCAAGTGTTATTTATGGCATTCCAGTAGATTGTCATATCAAAACGATAGGGAGTTTTCCTCTCTTGTTTTCGATTTCATTCGTTTCCGTTTTCTGAAGTAAAACATCTGAATGGATACCAATTGTTATCCTAGTCTGGCCCATCTCTGTCACATGAGGCTGTATATATGTGCCAGAACTCTACAATGCCGAAAAAAAGTATTTCACCCTCTTCTATCAGTTTTATTAACCTAATGTTGTCAGTCCAACTAAAACCATATAAGAAGAGGCTTGAACAAAGAATGCATTTTTGTAAATACATTTTTTATACTATTTTGAAAGAAATATTAAGTTCAGTCCTCTACTCAGAGAAAGCTTCCCAGTTCATCTTAAGCAGATACTTAACAGCTTGGTAGCTGGGTATTATAGCTAATGTTAAATAATGTGTGGTTCACTATAGCCTAACCTCCCCATTGTATGACTGTAACCATAACACTTTTTTGTATTCAGTCCCCTATGCTGCTTTAATGTTTAGCTTACATGCTTGGCAGAAGAATAGCCTGTATTAACCTGTATATTGTTCCAATAAGGCTCAAGGGAGTGAGCTGTCTGGTCAAAATAATGCAGCTAAGAGCTGTTCTGTGATGCGTTGTGCCTAATAGCTCTGGGACACATCTCTCCCGAGATGCTTGATGCTCTTAAAAACTGGATACCAACAAGTTTGTTAGTAGTTTCGGGCTCAGGCCTAAAACCATTTGGAAATCTTATCAAAATGTAATTTTCTGATAAAAAGAAAGAACTGTTTAACTATTTACCAATGCCAGGATTTTAGTGAGGGATGACAAGTTAGAGATGGGATGATAGTTATCGTGGACCAGAGGTGTTGCTGAGATCGCTACATTTGGGGTTTGCCCATTTTGATGTTCACGCTAGCGGCCTACACGTCAACACTGAAGCAATGCGCGATCGGAATCATAGATGAATAGGTCAGGGACGAGTTTTATTTTCTTTGGTCAATTTGAGAACTGAGGCAAGTCATAAAAGAACCGGGGCTATTCATAAAGCCCCCAACACCCAGGCTTAACGACACCACTGTCAAGGATGCTAGTATCCCCACCCTTGTGCAGTGAGAGCGCAGGGGTGGTTTTCCTGACTTTAGGGAAAACCCCTGAAATGATCGTTTGATTTAGAAGATCATCGGAGCATTGTAGCATCTCCACTCCTGTGGGTTTCTGAGGGGCTATAACTAGCATTGAATCAAGGACAGGGCCAGCTCATGACTTTTGCAGGCCAAAAGTAAAATTCCCTTCCCTGGCGGTCGGGGGCCCTAAGTAGCTTATGCCTCGAATCAACCCAAATTAAACACCTATTTTTTCCTGAGAGACCGTATGCCAGGGGTAACAACCAATCAGCCTTCAAACCACCCAGGCTCAAGACTGGATTAATGACCTTTTAATGGACAGATTGACCATAAACCTCTGGCACATGTGTACTAGTATATTTGTTTACAGAGTAGACGCTGAGGACTGAGAAAATAGTGGGACCAGGTGCACTGGCCTGAAGAGGGCCAACCAATCAGGACTTAACTCCACCCGCTTTGATAAGCACCGCCCCAGACCACCAGAAGGATGAGGCCGGGTACAGCCCACGTCGAGTTCTCTCCGGCCCATTAAACTAAGAAGAACATCCGTCCCATAGGATTCCCCGGTTAGGTAATTTACAGAACCAGCATCAATTTGTATCTCGTCTGTGTAGTCTCAGTGTGCCCTACGTATCCTCGATAGGAGAGCTGGTGACAAAGACTGTACAGGCTAAAAAAAAAAAACGTGTGAAAAACGTATCCGTGCCCGGCTCGTTATCACCCGCAAAGTGGCTTCACATAGGCCGGCCCACAAAAAAATAAAAATAAATTACAAACAAGGGAGGGAAAGCGGGGGACGGGACCCCGATAAAACCCGACTTCTCGGGAAGCAAAATATTTCGGGGCAAATGCATGGAATCCTTGCTTGAAAACACAAGCCGCCGCACTGTGCGCCCCGAGCAATCGAAGGGAGGATTTTGGGGTAGAAACATCTGTCATATATCATACCCAGGTATAATAGCTTGTTGCGTACTCATAGAGTACACCTTTGTTATGACTTTCATCAGAACATTGATCACAAAATATCATAAATGGAGACCCCAAGTATTAATTTCGGATGTGGGACCGGCCCTGGTTTGGCGTATAGGGGTTCGTCAACCTGTCACTATAGCAACCCACAAAGGGGAGTAATGGCC
Organism: Esox niger; assembly: GCA_016801105.1. Classification (NCBI taxonomy): domain Eukaryota; kingdom Metazoa; phylum Chordata; class Actinopteri; order Esociformes; family Esocidae; genus Esox; species Esox niger. The sequence goes on from JACXGJ010008680.1 coordinate 16,278, forward strand.
CCCGAAGTCCTACCCTTCTGACCAACAATAAGTTTCATCGGAGTATAGGGGGACGCACACCTGTCTTATCACTTTCATTAGTCGATAACCAGTCAGCTCCCTCACGTTAAAGTTCTTGGCAGACTCGAATTAGATATTCCCTCACAACAGAGTATTGGAAACCTCAAATTGGCTATACTATTCTTTTGGGGTCTCTTAATAAAAAATAAAAAACTCATCCACTGCTATCAAAAGTTCAGTTACTCACTTTTTTTGTTCTTTAAACTTCTTAACGAAGGATTTTCTATGCATTCTCATTTAGAATCATACCACATTAACAACGAAACAACAAATACAACATATACCATCAATAATCAACTGTTATTTCACATGAAATAAATCGGACCCCGTCACTCCCGGCTCCGGTGCAAACAATTCAACCCTCAAAACAGACTGATATGAACTATTGCGAATTTTTGTCAAGTAGGTTTCGCTTACCTATTTATGATGTGCACAGTACAGTCAGCTGAAAAGAGTTGAAAAGAAAACACCGTCATCGTGAAGATATTGAGGTCCCATCTGGGATGCCAAATTGTGGAAGATGGAAAATGTTCGCGATTTATTCAAATAAAGAACTTCTCAGTCGTTCGTATAACAGTTGATTATTTCAAGTTTAATTACGTGGATCCACGGGAACAATCATCACAACATTACAAAAGATGAACAGGGTAATGCCATGACAGACTGCTTCGCATTTCATTATGGCTTTCTCCTTTTTATACCCCCCTGGTCAGCTCCTGCAAATATGATCTCTTATGCTATAACATTCATACAAAACAAGTCGTCAAACTAATCATAAACAAGATAGAACTCTATCATGGTAACCAAAGTTCTAGGTCATAGTTAACAGACCTCCTAACCTGAGCTACCCCTGGTCTCTGTCCTACCCGAGTGGGAGAAACAGAGGAGACAGTCAACTTCTCCTTGTAGCCATCTGTACAGGACCATAGATAAGATTTTAGATAAGGTTTTAGGCCAGGCTCCTTCAGTCCAGGCCATAACAAATCAAATAACAGGGCATGCTGACCTAACTCTCCTTCTATTTGTGGCAACCATGAAAAGTCTAAAGCAAAATATAGGCCTAGTCTAAACAGTCCATTTATTACAGTGAATTAGCAGAGCAATGGATGAATCAGGATAGGGTAATAAATTAATCCATAACACCCTCAAGACCCCAGGTACACAAAGCCAGACGGAATGACGTGTCCATGACTCAACCCGGTTAAAATGAGTGTGGGGAAATGCTTGACGTGACGTGAGGCATCCCCTTAGGGACGCACAGGGCAGTGTGAGTAAGCCAGTGACTCATCTCTGTATTGCAGAGTGGATTTTCACAGGGGAGAGGGAAGCCCTGCAGGCAGAGATGATAACGGTGGTTTGTCGATTCTTTGCCTTGGCGTTCACACTACTGGACCAGACGACACTCAATCATAGACCCTAGTGAAGAGGTGAGTCTTCAGATTGGAATTGAAGTCCTGCCTCCATCTGTTCTTTTAATCTAACAACAGTGAGATGGCCTGCGTTATCTTACGACAAGGTGGTTGTACATGGAAAGTATTGACCCCCCTTGGACCTTTCCCCATTTTGTGTTACAGGATGAACTCAAATGTGATTTGTTTAGTTTTGCCACTGATCGAGAACAAAAAGTTTCATAAAAAACTGGAAATGGGTTTGAGCCAACAGCATATATATTTGTTACTTAGGACAAAATCATGTTTCATTAAATATGACATATGAGCTTGCAACCACTCCAAGAGAATACAATGATAATTTCTGTAAAAGACTTAAAGAATTAAAGTGAAGAAGCTTAAGGACAGATGTGGGGAGCCCTGGTCTGACGCCATGTTAAGGTCATTTACCTCAACTTCACTAGTGTTTCATCATCTCACAAAACATGACCTTCTGTGTTACAGTAATGCAATACATAGCTGAAATCTTGGTTTCTTCAACGATGTACATTTTCAAATGTATCTGGCCCCAAAGCTCCAAAATGTCCTCAAAGTATTATCACCACAATGCTTCTGTAAACAACTTGAAAGAGGGTTCAGTAGACTAATTAGTCAAACTTGAAGTATGTTACAACCTTTGTGGATATTCTCAACTAGTTTGAGGTAATGGGTACGGTGGTAAGACTGAAGCCATTTCTCACAAGGAAATACAGGGCCACATACAGTGCCCTTGGAAATTATTCAGTAACTTTGCCATCTATTTTTATGTTATATTTCTTATTTTAAATTAGAAACTACACATTTCCCTCATCAGTCAATACACGATACACCATAATGATCAAGCATCAACAGGTTTTTAGGCATTTTTGGTGATCATTACTGCACCGCCATTTTCAGGAATTTCCAGTGTTTGTTCTGGTTCAAGTCTGAGCTCCGGTGGGGTCACTCAAGGACATTCAAAGACCACTCCTTTGTTGTCTTGGTTGTGTTATTGGGATCAGTGTCCTGTTGGAAAGTGAACCTTTACCCCAGTCTGAGGCCCTTAGTGCACTGGAACAGGCTTTCATCAAAGACCTGTCTGTACTTTGGTTTGTCCGTCCATTTCAATTTTAACTACTCTCCTAGTCCCTTATATTGAAAAACCTCCCCACAGCATTATGCTGCCACCACTATACCTCACTGTAGAGATAGTATTGGCCAGATGATGAGTGGTGCCTGGTTTTTACTAGTTAAGACACTTGGCATTTAGGCCAATTAATTGAGTCTTGCTACGATCAGACTTGAGAATCTTGTCTGAAGGTCCTTAAAATTCCCTTTAGCAAACACCAAACAGGCTGTCAGGTCGTTTAGAAACGAGTCACTTTTGTTTGGCTACACTATGAAAAAGGTCTGAATGGTGCTTTTTATGATTGTTTTTATAGAAGGTTCTCCCATTTTCACACAGGATGTCTGGTGCTCTGTTACCTTCAACCAGATCAGTCTTTTCACACAACCCTGTCTTGAACTGTATGGACAATTCCTTTTTTTGACCTAATGGCTTGTTTTTTGCACATACATGCACTGTCAATTTTGGACTGTACAGCTGTGTGCCTTTCCAAATTATGACCAATCAATTAAATTTACCACATGATGACTCCTAGTTAAACCACTCAAGGATGATCAGGATGGATGCAGGAGTTCAGGTTTGAGTGTCATAGAAAACGGTTATGTAATGTAAATCTGATATTTGTTTTTTATTTGCAAAAATATTTAAAAAAGCATGTTTCTTCTGTCATTGTCCGGTATTTTGTGTATTGATGAGGAATAATAAAGCTGTGAAATAAAAAAAACTATTCGGAAGCATCTGAATACTTTTGTACATTTTACAAGAAAACAAATTTGCTCTCCCTAAACAATGTGTCAAAGTCTTATTACAACAAGCTAGATTTGGGCTATTTTTGCTCTAGCAAAATGTATTTGTTTGTGTCAGGTATTATTATTATACTCAAAAAGGATACAATGAGGATAGTGACAGTTAAAGGTATTTTAACAATGGATGAGAGAATCATTTAAATGAACAGGATGTATTTCAGTGTGAAACATATCTTTCTGGATGACTACCTGAAGTTTGATCTTGTTTCTTGTAGATATGCTTAGAGTTTAGAGCAGCAAAGGGCTTTTTTGATGACTGTTGAGTTTTTTGTGACATTACTACAACATATTAGTACCACAGCAACAAAAGGAAATTCACTTGAAGTGATTAGCAATATTAAGCCAAATCTTGACATTCTGCCCAAATTCAGAACCTTCTATTTTCTAGGCCTATGGTTTTGATCCTGAACAGATCCACCACTGCGTTATATTCCCTGTGAAGGTCCTGAGTAATCCTCCTCCCAGGTGTCAGATAAGATATTTTTGAGTTGCCCAGAGGTGCTAAATAAACAGACCTATGACATGTTATGTATTTCTGGGCAGTGATTCATTACACTTCACTCCTTGACACCCCTTGACTAAGTGGGATGTTTGCATATAGCTAACTGTTCAAACTTGAGTAAGTGAATCATATTATTCAGCCTTGTGTATCTATGCCGGGTTTACATAATGAGTGATACAGGGTGTGTTCGGTTTATCCCCTGTCTCGATTAGGCATAAATCTTCAGGATCATCTGATTCTCACTGAGCTCATTTGGCACTAAGTCAAACCTCACCATTTAGACATGAGCAAACTACATCTGGCCCTCACCTGAAATGAACCCAATGTGTCTACAAGCAATTCAAATTGTGTTTTGAAAATATATTTTGTTGTTATTAATAAGAAGGGAACCATTCTGACAGTACAAAGTTAACATCATATTTATTGGTGTCCTTTGTGCAATCTAATGTAAAAAAAAACCTGGATTAATTGTAGTCTACTCAAAAATGTATACAAGTTCATCCTCTTCTCTTTTGTAAATCTGACTCAAATTTTCTCCTGAGAAAAGAGGGAATACCAGGGCACGTTCCATTAAACTGGTGTTTTCACAAAGATCTTTTACCTCTTCAGGAACCTGCAGAAGATGTAAGAATGCTGTGCATCAACAACACCTCTGTTCAACACCACAACGTCTTCTAAGCTGATTACTAAGATCAGGATTGTGGGATGGAAGGTTAGTAATTAGATTATGAATGTCTATTTACATGAACATTAATAATTGGCATTCATTTATCCACTAACAATAACTAACCATTCGAGCTTGAGAATTAAAAAAATTGGAGTGGTTGCAAATCCTTAAAAAACTTTCATTAATTTAATCAATATACGCTTTGCCCAAAGGCAAAGCTCTCGATCTACCAGTCAATTTTTGTTCCTACCCTCTCCTATTGTCATGAACGTTGGGTCATAACCAACCTTAAAGCATTTTCAAGTAATAAAATCAAGCAAGAACAATAGTTACTCCTGTTCAATAATTCATCTGACATACAGTTTGGTCCGGAAATATTTGTGCACTGCCACAATTTTCATAATTTTGTCTGCTTCTGTCTTCTGTCACATCATCAATTAACACTAGTGACCCAGTACCATTGGAATCCATGTATGCCCATGCCTTCACACTGCCTCCACCATGTTTTACAGATTTTGTGTCATGCTTCTGATCATAAGCCATTCAAAGCCTTCTCCATACTTTTTAAAGCCTTCTCCGTGCTTTTTAGATGTTTTTTTTGGTAAAGGTCTAATCTCAATTCTTTAGGCTTATGAATGATTTGCACCTTGTGGTGAACCCTCTTTATTTGCTCTTGTAAAGTCTTCTCTTTATGTAAAACTATGATAATGATATGCTTACCTCCTGGAGAGTGTTCTTCACTTGGTTTTATATTGTGAAGGGGGTTTTATTTATCATGGAAAGGATCCTAAGATCTTCCACAACTGTTGGATGTCCAGGTCTTTTCATGTTGCAAAGCTCACCAGTGTGTTATTTGGTTCTCAGAATGAACCAAACGGTTGATTTGGCCATAATGTTCCCACTATTTCTCTGATGGATTTATTTTTTTGCAGCCTAAGGATAGCCTGTTTAACTTGCATTGAGAGCTCCTTTGACCGCATGTTGTGGGTTCACAGCAACAGCTTTCAAACGCGAATGCCACACCTGGAATCAACTACAGACCTTTCAGCTGCTTAATTGATGAAGAATGAATGAAGGAATAGACCACACCTGTCCATGAAACTGCTTTTGAGTTAATTGTCCAATTACTTTTGTTCCCTTAAAAATCTGTAGTTCCTAAACCCTTCCTCCAAATTGGATGTGAATCCCCTCAAATTAAAGCTGACACTGCACTTTAAGCCCATCTTCATTATTTAATTGTAACTTGAATATATTTAGCAAAACAGCCAAAATTACAAAACGTGTGTCAGTGTCCAATTATTTTCAGACCTCACTATACTTTTTGGGTTTAGTAGGCTAATGGCTGCAATTGTACTGCTATCCGTGAAGAAGTCCTTAACATATTTAAACCAAGTTGGAAGTAAGCTAACAAGGAATTATACAGTAATTCCAAATGACAACAGAGCCAAATTTAACGTATGGATATTTTTATATAACTGCATTAGATAAATGGAAATACACACAATTTGAAAATGGACATGGACAACATAAATAACTCCAATGAATAAATACATTTAAAAAATATACATGTATATTTTATACTGTCGTTTGACATATCACATTAGATAGCAGTTCTGATAGCAAATTCATATTCTGTTTTGCCACAGAAGGCAATTGGAGTTCTTTTTTAGAATGAATTTTTGGGCCTTCAGCACCTCTTTCCGGACCACTTCCCAGGTGCAGAAACAGAAATTCTGTGGTGCAAAATAAAACCTTTTCACAATTTAGGATATTAGTATTGTCCAACATGAGATATTATCAAAACAGCATTAAACTCTATACCTTTTCTTTTAGGACTGCTTCGATATTACCAAAGTATGTCTTCAGGGCGGCTGCTCTGACTGGATGATCAGTTGTTTCCACACTTTCCATCTTAAAGTTAGAACGAGTTGGTTAACATGAATCGTTTTTATATGAATTGTCTCAACATCTAAAACTGTTATGCTACGTAGGCTTTCTGACCTGCATAGCCACTTACACATTTGCTCTTCATAATCTGAGTGTAGATAATGTTCTGAAAATTATCCAACTTCTGTTGGTCCCACTTGGTTGGCAAGTCCTCCGCTCCAAACAATGAGTCGATGTTATGTAAATGTCTCATAAATTGCCTTGGCACCGCTGCTGGTAAACTTAAATGGCAAACAATTTACTAAATGAGTGAATTCGTATTTTGTATTTCTATAGCTTTGAAAATTGTAATCTGTTACGTCTCAACACTACAAAACCCGCTCTTACACTAACTGTTGTTGTCCTGGATGTTGCAAAAGCGGGGGCTGGAAATGTGATGATTAATTTCTCCTGCAGGCAATCCGAAGGGAAGTGACCTCCCTTAAAGAAATAATAAGCCTATCATGTTAAACTATTCAGCTAATAAACATAATGAAATAACATTTCTAAAGTCAAAAGTGGTATTAATTCATATTAGCTAACCATCTCTCTAAGCAGGTATGTTGCGTTTTTCAGGAGAGTTCCTTGTATATGGCAAGTCGTGGGCTTGTACCAAACATGCAGAAAGTAGAGCAAGGCGCTCAAGCAAATTATGGAAGTCGCAAGTACCATTCTTCGGATTCTTCGATTATCTGAAACAAAGGATGACCGTTAATAAAATACAATCGTGAAAAATGTTCATTTTTTCAAGCCAATCAAAGCTAATCATCCAATTGCGGTATTTTACTCACCCATGCACAACTGATTCAGATTGAGAATGTACTTCGATTATCTGCAACAGCGGATCATTGTTAATGGGATGCAATCGTGAATGTATTCGTTTGTTGAAATCTGTAGAAATGATCTAATTATATAACATCACTCACCCTCTGCCAGCTGTGCCCGACTGATTCAGAGTGAGAATGTGGTTTGTGGTCTGATCTCATATCTGCGCGTTAATTTAATTAAAGGATGAGGATTTGATGTTCAAAAAGTGAAATGGGGCTCACAAAAAGTTTTTGTTATAAAGGAATAACAGGGAAACTTACCCTGATTGTAATCTGCAAGACCGGTTGGCATCTTCCCCATTTCCACTGAAAAGGAGATATAGTATTACAGAGTAGAGTTGTTTAATCCTAGTGACAGTCGTAACAGATCACCCGGATCGTAAAGTTGTCGCCCAGATCATCATCCACCGCTCACACAACCCAGATCTTCCCACTGTCGTTATGTGATTTATTTCGGATGACAGGGAAGGGATGTACGAGAACGAGCCCACCTACAGCCTCCCTCCTTTATTGAATAAAGCACTACGCACACACACACTTTGCCCACACTCACACGTACTCACGCTCCATACACAATCTCCTTTTGACACAACATGAACACTTGATGTATTCCAACGCTGAATAATAACCCTGACCAAATACGTTATTACTGTTAGGCCTAGACCTTTTTACCTGTCCATTGCATCCCTTACTCAGAGGTATATTGACCCAAATGACCCACACACCTCAGATCTGATACAGGCACAACGTGTATATATCACAGTTCTGCTGTAAGGACAGAAGGGCAGAGGCAAAACGGTCTTGAGTATTCATGTTTAATAGTGAAAAGAAACAAACTTAAAGCAGACAATATGACTGGGTAGTGGAACCTTCGGCTGACAACCAAAATAAACCACACTACTGTGGGCAAACATTCAACATAAATAGGTTCCCCAATTGGAGGCAATAACAAACACTTGCCTCCAATTGGGGAGACCAAAGCACAAAATGCATCAGTACTTGTATTAATGCGTTACAAATGCTTGGTTTGTGCTGCTATCATATTATTAAATAATATTTTAATGAAAGAGCTATAGTGGAAAGAAAGGAATATAGGTTATGTACCAAAAACGGTAGTAGCACAAACAACCTTAAAGCGGCACAAACAGAGCACGAACGATTGAGCCTAATTTGGAGCAGTTTGGAGCACGTTAGGGTCTGGTGACCTAAAATTAAATGTCTAATATTTAAAACTCTGCATCAGCACAAACGAATCTTTTAACGGCACAAACCAGCACAAACGAAGTACAAACAAAGATAATGTTGGTTACATTTGAAGCATGTTGGGGGATCAGTGACGTCATCGCCTATAATTAAATTTAGAATATTAAAAACACAGATAAAGCACAAAAGAAACCTTTTAACAGCACAAACCTCGAAGCGCAAAAATCATTTTTAGCATGTTTGGGGACTGTGTGACGTGTTTACCAATAATGAAATGACTAATATATAAAATACCGAAGGAGCACGGAAGTTTTGCGTTGGATGGGGGGCCAACTTCATGCAGGTCTTGCACCTGGAGGGTATGGTACGTTAGATTGTATATGCGTTGTGTTTAATCTAGTTGGAATCTAACACTCCGCATTTTTTTACATAATTTGACTAAATAAGTATATACACAATTAAGCAAACATTTAGACAGCGCTCTTTAACACCTCCTTGAAAAATAGGGAAATGTATTTTGGAGAACGTTGTTCCATCCATCCAGTTGTTCCAGGGACATACTTTCGGTTTGTTTCTCCTTAAATGACATCAAGGATTTTCACTCTTTTCTGGGGGGGAGTCACGTTGATCTCTATGTAATATTGGTCATGACCCCCGTCGTCCCCTAATTCTACGATCTTGTTGTGTATGTTGATTTGCTCAATGGTTAAACAAAGCAGATATCGTTTTTTTCCACGTAGCCTTAATGGACGGCATTACCCTCTCTGCTGTTTAAAAATCATGAACACATGTTCTTTTTTCTAAATGTTAATACTAGTGCAGTCTACAAGTTTTCTTCTGCCCATTTCTTGGGGAGACCATCGCAGATTAAAACGGGTATATTTCAGAGCCAACATCCGTAATATGGTAGGCTACTCTAACCATCACAAGGAAGGATGGAAACTGAAAAGGAAACTGAAAGTGGGTAAGGGACCAGGCTGTTTTATTCATATCCCACTCATTATAACTCGCCCTGCTTCCCTTCAGCAATGTTTTTTCGGTTTTTGATATGTGGAATGACGTTCTTACAGATTTGGTAGGTTACTGCAGGAAAAAGCCGTCGAGCAGTTTTCAGTGCTGAAACACGCGTGGGGAAATTTAAGTAAAATCTTAACGTTCGCAAACTGACTGGTAATGGATATTTGAGCACAATACGCAATATTCAAAAGAAGACGTAATTTTAATTACTTTAAATAGCAGTGACTAAATAACAATGCACACATTTTAAATAGGCCAACGTCAAATATATACATAATATAAATAGAATAAATAAAGCAAAGGAATAAATACTTTACATTTCAGTAACACATACCACATTATATTATAGTAAAATGGGCTAAAACATCAAGTGCAGAAATTCAAGTAGGCCTCGTTCTGTACGTTTGTGTTCATACGATCTTTGGCCACAGCAGGCATTTGGAGTTCTTCGTCAGAATGAATATTAGGGTCTCCAGCACCTGTTTTCTAACGTCTTCCCAGGCGCAGTAACCGGAACTCTGTAATAGTAATAATGATTATTAGAAGAGGGAACCGTATTGTCCAACATAGAATTATTA
>JACXGJ010008681.1:0-26391 GCA_016801105.1 Esox niger
GCCATTTACGATCGGAAAAGTCATTCTCAGTTCTGGTCTGCATATGGGGGTGACTACTGTGTATTAAGCGATTTGTTCTTGTCCGCTTAATTCAGTAGGCGTTCTCGCTTCATTTTCGTCTCTGGCTTGGCTAGCTAGCTCAGAAAACCACTAGCTCTCCCCAAGGCGAATCACCATATACAACTAGACAACTCGCAAAAGAAACTGGGCTAGATTCGTCAACACGCGATAAAATTATTCCGTTTGGTGTAGAACTGAGGAATGTTTTTGCGATCCTTGAAATTGTAACGTTATTATAACCTTGTCAAAGTGTACATGCGGTTTATTCTTTTGTGGGTTTCAGCACATCAGCTGAATTACTAACCCTACTTATTATTATTATTATTATTATTATTATTATTGCAAAAGTGACTCTAGTCTCGTGGGTTCGTAATGTATATTTCCGCGAGCGATTTGTCACGTGGAATTAGTTGTTTTTCTCGGCCCCAAAAAACAGGTTACAAGAGGATCCTCCGGCTGGCGTAAGTGGTGCCCCTTCTGAAAACAACATCATGGTGTGGAATGCAGTTATATTTGGGTAAGATGGCGAAGCACAACTTGCCTAGCAATTGGTCCGATCCGCACATTCATAGACTGCAGTTACAAAATGCATTTTCTTCAGTTTTCTATGATTTTCATAGACATGATGTACAGATAATACAGTATTAAATGCTCCTTCAGCAAGTTGTTGTTCTTCATGATTGTTAAGAAAGATTCTTGTCATGTCAGTACCTTTCTAGTTCATGTTTGGGGGTGATAGGATAGCCTTTTGATCAAGCGTGTTGGGACAGTAAATGAAAGGTTGATGGTTTTAGTCCCCTAGCTGTCAATAAAACCCCTGTCATTCTGTCCTTGAGCAGGAGCGTAAACCCAAATTGTTTCCTGGTTTATTGCTGTAAATTAAATGTGCTTTAAGCATACTTAGACAGAAATAATATGCTATCTGTAATTTCAAACTATTCATTGCCCCCCCCCCGGTTTTCCTCCTTCACATGTAACTTATTTTATGGGGAAATGAATCAGGCATCAGAAATGTTAAACATATTTATTTCCCTTAACAGGCCAGAAGGGACTCCTTTTGAAGATGGTGAGGACAGCACTGCGTGTGCACAGACTAACTGGCTATGTATTCAAGTGACGTAGTTATTCTGCAATAATTAGGCTAGAGCAGCCGATCCACAACTTTCTACTAGCCCGTGGTGTAAACCTTTATGCAAAGAAAATAATTTAAAACATCTAACATCTTAGTTGTATTATACCGTGAGTGATGAACCTCCAGCCCCCACCATTTCTACTCTGTTCCAGGGACATTTAAGCTGACTGTTGAATTCACTGAAGAATACCCCAACAAACCCCCCACAGTGAGGTTTGTGTCGAAGATGTTTCATCCAAACGGTATGTTGTCACAACCACGGTAGAACCGACGTCGTAATGGTGGCTGACATTGTCTGGAACGGTCATTAAGTGTATTTGCTGGTTGTATTTAGTGTATGCGGATGGGAGTATATGTCTGGACATTCTACAGAATCGTTGGAGTCCAACCTATGACGTGTCGTCCATTCTAACCTCTATCCAGGTAAGCAAATGCATTACATTTTTTATTTAATTTAAGCGGTAAGGCGTGAGGGGTTGTCATTTATTGGCAATATATACTATAATGATCTTATTATCGACACAATTCCAACAGTCAGAAGTGATTTTGTCATGCCTTTGGTGTGTGGTCTAATGTATACCAAGGCTTTCAGCTATTTATATGTTACTACCCATGCACATTCCTGTTCCGGTCTGAGCCAAGGTTATAGCACATCGGTACTTTGACTTCCAGTATTGAACATCCACTGCCGTGACATAAAAGTAATAGAACATTTTGTGTTTACAAATAGAACCTGTTTTTGGGTCTTACGGTCTACAATATCCTGACCACGAAGCTGAAATTGTTGTAAAATGGCAAGCTACAACACTGCCAGCTGTCAAAGCCAGAGATGGGATGGGGCGGGGAAATGTCCCCTACTTTGGATGCAGTACCATGTTATCTATTTTACCAGCTAGGAGATGAAATATCTGTATGACCATTGAAATATGCTAGCTGTGAACTGCTAGTTAGATCAGCTATGCCCCACCCACCAATCTTTAGTCTAGCCCATCTAACTGAATTGCTTTTTCTTAAAGGACTCTTATATAGCTTTCCAAGTTAGCATGTTAGCTTTCATTTTGCCAGATCATTTACCATGGTTATTATGTTGATATTTTATCACGGCTGTTATATTTGCTACATCTTTAAATATTTGAGTGAATCACATTGCTCTTTGCCTGCGGAGTTTGCCTCTGAATGTGGACTGTACACAGTTTAAACCATGCCCATGTAAGTCTGGCAAAATGCCGTGTTTTTAGTCATTGGAGTCCCGTTATTGGTTTTAAGCTTTTGAAAGTAGAAAAAATGTATAGGACCCATGCAGTACTGGATTCAATAGGATAAGCATTGAAAACTCAACCAGTGGTTTAGAAATCATGTCTGAATTAAGTTTTAGTAAAGTGGTTCTGCCAAGTTTCATGAAGTAGTTGTCTCAAAGCCCAATACACTGGAGCATGTATTTGTTGTAATGTCACTTGAAAATGTAACAAATCACAGCACAGATTAATTGGTATACTTCCTTGTTTACTTCCTGCTTTGCTATGAGTACTCTGGCCATTGACTTGAATGGGGGGGGCACCTCTTCTATTTATTCCTATTTGTGTGTCATGTGTGGTCCTCTCTGTGCTGTAGAATGACAGTCTTCGGTTTCTGCATCACTCATCAACTCTCTCCCTTCCTCTAGTCCCTGCTAGATGAACCAAACCCTAACAGTCCAGCCAACAGTCAGGCGGCCCAGCTCTACCAGGAAAACAAGAGGGAGTACGAGAAGCGTGTTTCGGCGATAGTAGAACAGAGCTGGCGGGACAGTTGACCTCTCCGTCTCCCCTCAGCTCCCCACTTCCCATCGCTGAGCTGTGTGTGATGCAACTTTCTGTTTGATTTTAAGCTTTTATGCACTTTACTTATCCCTTCCCTTTATAGAACTTTTTAGACTCGCTTGGAGTGGATTTTATTTCACGATGGTCTTTATTATCCCCTCCCATTTTGGCCTATCAGGGGACCTGTGTGCTAAATCTTGCCTTTGTCACCAGTCTTTAGAATTGAATAACTTGGACGTCAGTTATGTTGCCTACTCCTTTTCTCCCCTTGCTGAAAATAAATGATTTGGACTGATGTGTAATATTTGGAAGAAATATCAATTATTCTTGATAACCTGCTTGTAGGTCCTATTGGTGTGTCCCCTTTACCCTTTATGTGATAAGCTAATTTCACAAAGCAGCGCCACGGGGCTATCAAGATTACCCCTTTTTTGGGGGAAATTGCTGTTGATCCTAAACAACCCTATTCAGAACCAGACCCACATGCTAACCCATGTCTCTGCTGTGTTGTGCTCTGTTACATGCATGACAGCGTGTGTGTTCTCGTTCTCTGTTCAGTACTTCATGTATATAGGAAAACATACATCTGGATTTATGTACAGATTTTGCACTGGTTGTCCACCATGTTGTTTTTTTCAGCACTTGTAAATAAAAGGCAAAACTACCTTTACTATGAAAGCACTAGTAGTACTGTTTCTCCTGACTGCTAAACCATATAGTGGTGATCAGAATAACTCATTTGCCAAGTAGATTGACCGATACCCAGGTGTCCTTAATGTCTCATCTGCCACTAGCAGAGGTGTTACAAGGACAGAATAGAATACACTAAGTGAAGTAAATACAGTGTTGCGGATATACACAATGATGATGCAGCACTACTCAGGGCCAGGGAGGTGACCCAGAGATTCCATTGCAGATACTTAGTTAACCAACCTCCACACTGTTAAGGGGTGAGCCTTGTTTGGTTCTCGGTGGTGCTGGCAGGTTGTTGTGGTCATCACTCTCCATGCCTCCAGATATTTTTTTATAAACGGTGAGTGGGAGGGGTCATCAATGATAACACCTGGAAACATCCATGGCCCGGAGTCATGTAAGACTTTGTTTAGCGGGTGGCAGCTGATGACCCTTTCTGGAGACTCAGGGTGGGCTGCTGTTTTACCTCTGCAGTTAGCGTGTATACATGAATAAGTAATGAACTTCAACAGGTGGTCAATGTGCACAAGAATATGCTTGATGCTCCTTTAAGAATTTAGTGTATCTAGAGTCCTTCTGGCAACATGGCCAGAATGGGCATGTTTGTTTGACCTTATCAGTTTACAACAAAACTACTATTTTAGAAGAGCTGCATGAAAACTAGTTAAAAACATGAGTTCAATTTGATGACAGCTGACATTTGATACCTCAACACAATGTTGACGTAAAACTTAATGAGAACTTGTGATTTATTGGCATAGAACTCTACAAAACTTCTAAGACAGTCCTAAATTCCCGAAACACAGTGTGAACAATTACATTTAAACAGCCAACTCAAATGGTCGATGCCTTGCCACATGGTAAAATGCTGCATAAGAGTCGATTCGATCAGAACATTGTTTTTTATTGCCTTTCTAAAAGGCAAAAAATTTCAAACCAAAAAAATCCTGGCCATCTGGCATGCTAGCCTGTGGCTACACATGATGACATCAGATACAATATAGAATTACATCATGTGACATTATATGAAGCACTTTAATCAGCTAATCCGTAAACTTGATCTTTTTCTTTTTCAGACATCCACAAGCATGGCCTCAGAGTAATGGTGTAAAACAAAACTAAGTGTCACCTGGTATAACATGTGAGTTGTTGGTTTGCTATTTTTGACTGACAATAAGCAGAGACTGGCAGCGTGCAAAGGGCAGATGGGGGGGTAGTTGTCATTCGCAGAAACACTTGGTAAGAGACCAAAGGATTTCAGAATATACATGACATGGCCATAGAGAATACTACCATTTGAACAAACACATTCAATGGCCTGAGTCAATGATGCATTTAAGTTAGCACTTTTCACAATACTACACACAATACCAAGTGATTTGACCAAAGTCCTCAGTCCTATAGATTCACACACTGGCATTGTGGTCAGAGTCAAACATGGCTGTTAAACCCTTAACCATAACTCTGCAATGATTACTGCCACCAGCGCAGTTCCAAGCTTCTGACTAGAAGACCTTCCATCCAAATTGCCTTTATGCAGCCATATTACGATACATTATACAGCCGTTTGGGAGAACGAGGTTACTGTTCCGAGGTCAGGGTCAGCCAATCACAATAATTGACATTTGACACAGGCTGTATCCCATCTACACAACCAAATAAATGAAAAGACAGTTTCACAGATAAAGCATGACGCCTTAGTTGTAGGCCCCCCATGTCTAATACAAGTTTGATATTCCTGTTAGCACACCAACTTGGTTGAAATGTTCCATTTGTTAGTCCGGAGGAGTAGTATGGTGGCATGCATGATGTGGGCAGCGCCAACAATATTCATGGGTGTGGCTATAATACAAGAATCTGTATCACATTATAGCTCCTGCAAACCAGTGGTCCTGAAACAGGATTTAACATCAACAGTATTTACTAACAATGAAAACAAAGTCCCTCTATCCAATTCTTCATTCTGCAAACATTGATACATAAATGGGAGTAGAAAAGAAAAATACAATAACAAAACATAACCACAAACACTGTCCACTGGGCCAAGTAGAACAGCTACCTGTTGTACGCCCTATCCTTCTTGGCCCTCTCCAGGGCCTTGTCCATTGTCTTCTCATTCTCACCTCGGCATTTGGGACAGAACCACTTGCCCTTGGGCTTGTGATGCAGCCCGACACAGGAGAAGTGGAACCATTCGATGGGGCACTCGTCGTTGTCACACCCAATCATCTCGCCGTAGGACACCTGTTCACACAGGCAGTAGGTCGGCTCATCCGGGTCGATGGGCAGGTCAGGCGGTGACACCTCCCGCTCCGACTTGCCCTTTGACCTTTTCTTCTTCTTGGACGACGAAGACGTTTTGGCCCGCTTTTCCCTGGATGCCCCCATGCCAGCCTCATCACCTTGATCCATGCCTCCGTAGCTCTCCCGGCTCTCTCCGTTCTTCTGCCGCCGTGAGCGTTTCCCGCCGGACTTGTCCCCTCCGCTGACCGAGCTGGGTGTTGCCTCTTCACGCTTCTTGTCATGGTGCGCAGTTTTTCCCGGTGTAGTTGTTGCCGCGGACGGCGACATCATGGAGGTCGCCGTTGGTGTTACGGCCGTTGCTGTGGGAACATGGGTTTCCGGGATCTCCTGGGAAGCACGGAGGAGCTCAGAATGCCAGTCCACCTGTCGGCTACGGTTCTCCACCAACTCCACCTGAAACAGTACAGGCTGAAATTCTTCATATGCAATTCATGTAGGTTATGATAAATAGGGTAATAAAAGTTGGTAAAAATTTGACCAATGGGAGGTGCCCTGCTACCTCGTTTATTAATGTGCTTTTCATGCCACACACTTGGTAATGTTAACATAAAAGGCTATACATTTAATTCCTTCATGAAAAGAATACAGCCGCGCTCAGAAACGTTTACGTACCATCTGCCCAGCAATCTGGATTTTCTCATCTCCCAGCTCTTGGCTGCGGATAAGAGCTCTCTGGATGGACAGCTGCAATCTACGCCGGTGGGTCGGGTCGGACTCGCGACGGTAGCGCTCGTAAGCGTCATCCAACTCCTGCAAGACATCTAAAAAAAAAGATGTAAATAATCTTAATAACCTGGCTCGTATAGTATAAAGTATATGGATTTTTTGTTAAACAGTAAAGGCACAGTACACACATACGTGAATTGTATTAAGTAAACTTCATACAGTAATCTGAAACCAATTGTTGTTTAACCCACAATTACATTTTCGATAAAAGAGTACATCGCAAAGTGTGTTTACCCAAGATCGATGCCAGCTTACAAGGCATACACTTGATTAGTAGTTAACTTCAGCTAAGCTAAGAAGCTAGCAGTTTCACAATCACTACGCTGGTTATCATTAGCTGGCTACATTGATAACCGGTATGTAGCTAGCTAGCTAAACAGTCGGTGGTTAAAACGTCAAAGAGTACCTTGATACTTTGCATCAATTTCCTTCATAAGAGACACGCTCCTCTGTAGGTCAAAAGGCAGTGATTCGACCAAGTCCAAATATTCTTCCACATAATTTGTAACGACTTGAACCGGGTCGCCGTTAGCCGGATTTAGCATTATCTTCTGTCTACACAAACCTGTTTACCGCAACACAAGATATCATGTTAGAAACGACATCCGAAACTCGTAATCCTAACAAAAATACAAGTTAAACTTGTACAAAAATATTTGTAGTCGTCTTTGATTTAACTTTTGTCCTACTCAGTAAAAATCGTAACTAGCTAGTTAGCTAACAAGCCAGCTGTACAGTACTGTAGCTAAATATTATCATAAGGGTAACTAGCAAGTCTTAACCTTTACCCGATAGTTTTCACACTAATTAGTTTTGTTGATCTCCTTAATCGAAGCTTTAGATCCGCCGTTTAATTAAAGTTTATGCAGTGTATTTGTGTAACGGCGCATTGATTGTATCCCGTCCAGCGTGGAGAACTGTAAACTTGAGTAAAAGAAAAAAAAAATCATGCGCATGCGTATCATATGACAACTCAACTTGACATGGATCTTTACAGCGATCGTGAGTAAATAACCCATTTTACTTTTGACCACTCTCTACAAGGATGCAGATCATATAAAAATGGTCAATGTCTTACATGCCTTACGCTCCAACTTAATAGTTACGGTTGTCAAATTATATGCACTGATTTTATAGATGGAATGTTAACCCGCCAGAAATACATAATGCACATGCGCCCTCCAGTGGCAGCACGATAACATTTAAAATCCAGTGTAAACAAAGTTCCATACCCGTGACAGACCTTCTGAGAAAAGTTTGATATCAACTTAAAGACTACCTTTCTGAGCAGTTAGAAGACAGAATATGTGCACAGTGAATATTGACAGCAAAGACTGAACAACAATTCCATCCACATTTTAATTTGTCCAATGTCAAGGGTGGCTGACAAAAACAGGAGACAATTGTTGCACGAAGGTGTTACAATTTCAACAATACTTTAAAATGTCCAAGGTAAAGGGTGATTGACGAAACAGGAGGTAGAATCTGTGACAGCTAGCAGTGTTACCATGTTGGTTGACACTGAAGACTAGAGGGTCAATTTGGAATAGGATGAACAGTTTGGAAAGTGTAATTACATGCTCTAAATTACACTAGGTTAGCTATTGCTCAATGTGACACAGTGTGTAGCCAACTGTTAAGTCGGTCACTTGCATAGTCGAATAATATGAATATGTTATAATCTGACTTTACCCACGTTTGCCTCTTTAAATCATGTGCTCCGTTTTAACACAGGAAAAATGAGGTAATTTTAGAAATCTTTTAGACTCATTGAGACACTGGAGAAGGAGTATTGCAAAGTAAAATAAAAACAACAACCACCAGGTTCACATATTTTGATTAATCTTTTTTTATGAATCCAGTGTAATAGAGAAAACGTAACAAAACATTACCAACGTCTACAGCATACTGAGCACCATACTGAGCATACTAGAGGTGATTTTATATGTTGGAGCTCATATTTCTTGGATTATTTACAGGGCTGGATTCTACTTTTTTGGTCACTATAGTTGAACATTTTCATGTTGGCCAAATCTGAGAATTGATCTGGCAACCTTTTTGTTCCATATCAGATGTTCTAACCGCAAAACCATCTGTGGTTGTGATCTCGTCGATATTGATGCAGTTTTGATATTACTTTAATAGATTTGCCAGTGTACCCTGTTCTGTACCAGTGGAACAGGAACTGTTTTTGGAAAAAATGCATGTGGAAATGTTATTTTGCACAGGTGCAGAAGCTTCACAGGAAGCTCTGGATCGCTTCCTACAGCATGCAAAAAAAATAAAGAAACGGCAGAACAAACATTTTGTATTTAATCTGGATTCAAAAAGACTGAGCTTCATTTGAAAGCCTTAGATTTTCTGTCTGAGGTAAAGACTAGCTACAGTTACAATATCTGATAGGATCTGACAACATTGACTGTTGTGCCCTTTGCCTCATGTCAGGTATTATGCCGAATTGATTCTCAGAATTTCGATGGAAGAAAGTGTCATGTTTGTTGTGTACGACTTATAAATGTGTTTAATACTTATGCATTTTAGTAGAGAACGCACAGCACATGTTAGTCAGTGTATCTTGGATTCTGCCCATGTAGACTGTTCTCAGCTCTCAAAAAGTTTTTTGAAAGCAGAACTGATCTCCTGGATCATGTCTGAGGTGGTGGTGGCTCGCCCAAGTTTGTGGAAGGCTTGTCTGTTGCACTGTCTGGTCAGAGAACAGGCTCCAAATGCTGCTACCACTGACGGGTTCACACTGAGGCAGAGAGAGTGGGCAACATTTCTCTATTAAATTATCAACACATTGTAAAATTAGACTGAATAGGTAACTCTTCAGAGGAATATCATAGGGCTACAGTATTTTCGTGTCGGTAATGTCAACGTGTAGGCATCATATTATTGGATGGGTGTGATACCTTTTGGTCATGTCTGCTGATGATGTGTATGCCCAGTGGGCCAGCACTCCCAGGGCACCAGACAGGAGGTCTCCTTGACCCCCACAACGTCGCCCGCTGCCCTCCTGTCTGCACAAGATCACTGGATGCCACAAAGACAAAGCACACGTCAGAGTTTTACAGGAATATGTGTGTGAGAGTAGCACTTAATCTGACTGTGGTGTGTGTGTGTGTGTGGGTGTGTGAGAGAGAGAGAGAGACACGCCTGCTAACCCTTGTTGCCGTCTGTGATAAGGTCTTCGTCCCCCTTGAGCACTATGGTCAGGTTGCCCATGGCAACACTGAGCTCCATGGCACTTCTTTGATGGTCACTGCTGTCCAGAGGCTCACGGTGCTGACATCAAAGGCGACAGGTTAGCGATGAACACACACAGTGGCACAATATTAGCAATAAAGCAAATGCCCTCAAATATGCCCAAAATAAATTGTCACTAGATTGTAGAAGAGACATGGAATATATGGAATTAATAATGACATCTAAAATGTCTTAAAAATACGTATACTAAACCGATGTGCATTTGATGATTTGTGCAGTCCTAACACACGACACACAGCTGAAGTGGCACTGGTAGACTCACTATAGCCTCATACAACCGGGTAAATTCCATGAAGTTGGGAGTTAGGATGCCTTTCTGATACCCTTGGATGACTGATGGTTGCTGGGCAACCAGCCATAGCCCGTCCTATTGGTGGAGAATACACGCAACCTTACAACGTCCATGTAAAATAAATATATATGCATTACCACAGTGAAAATGTGTTGTGTGTGCAGTACTTACCGCGTCGATAATTATAGGGATATCTCTTGATTTGGACTTCTCAATTACCTCCTGAACAAAATAAGATCCATGACAACCATTGGTAATGAGATGTCACTGTTGACCATGTCATCTTAACTGGCGGCGAATGTGTGCATTTAGAGTCCCACATGCCTTGGCGTTTTTCAACAGCATTTCATCTCTTCCCAGTCCCGGGCCCACCACCAGGCTATGGAGTCTGGGCAGCCATTTCTCAATCTCCTCCACTGCGTTGGGGCTGTCTCTGAGTGCCGTAAAACATGAACAAAGTCATCGGCAAGAAAAAAAGTTTAATGGACAGAGTTCAAACTGCTTACTTAAGCGGAATTACACTCCAAGAAAGGACTTACAGCACAGGGTGAACAATGAGCTCCGGACTGTAGGACTTGATCACTGTTGCTGCGTCTTTTGTGCAGAATACGTGTGACAGGTCGGCGCCCTTGGGAAGTGACACAGAAGAGGGTTGTGATCGTATCGGTGTCTTCACCAGAGTGAGAAATTACACAGCATGGAGAACGCCACCATCTGCTTACCACTTTCAGCGCAGAAATAGCAGCAAAGTATGGCGCTCCAGTATACCTGAACATCACAGGCAGAAAAGTCACGAGGGAAACAGTAAGGAATGATAATAAATAAACAGTGATGTCATTTCATTTTACACCTGGAGGACTTACTCTTGACACCCGCCAATAATCCCAATCCGTCCATCTTGACCTTTGTGCTTTTTAGACAGCAGCGGTGGGACTATATTCTTTACCAGCGGAAGGATATCATCCATACCTCTGCGTGCTGCAGACCCAAGAGAGAAGGAGCGCTCGATGACTGAGAGAGAGAGAGAGAGAGAGAGAGAGAGAGAGAGAGACATTCAGAGTTTTCACGCAGCTTTAATGCGTTAGCTGGTTGCGTGTGTTGTGTGGGCTTACAGTTTGGCCCAGGCCAACACATCTTTGTTGGTCTGTTCCAGCATTATTCACAAAGCTCAACCAGCTCGTTGACAGGCAGCCTCACTAGAGCTGGCCCTTGCTCGTACTCCGGCCGAATGAGCGAGAGAGGCTAATACCTAGAGGCTGTGGACCAGCGTTGGACTGCTGCTGAATGTGGTAGCCTGGCCACTCAGCATGGGACTGAGACGATCGAACCGGGATGTGACCCGAGCGACCACGTGTCAAATTGCCCGTGGCGGTCACGGTCATGCCCGGCGGCACCGTAAACTCTGCGTTATTCCGTGCGGGTGGCATCGCCGTGTTTGCAGCAGCCGCGGTAACAGGGTTTCTGGCGGCAACGCTGGAGAACATCTGTCCCAGCACCTGGAGCATGTGGAGCTCACGGGCATGTTCAGCCTCCCGCCGGCGGTCCTCGGCGTGCAGACGCTGTTCCTCCATCTGGTAGAAGCTCTGCTCCGCCTCAACACTTTGCTCCAGGAACCTCTCCATCACACTGTCCAGAGGGAGGCCGGCATGCCGCTTCTTGGGCCGCGTGGGTCGGCCTGAGGGCGGCCCACCTGCTGACTGGTTGTTGCCCGTATGTCTGACTGTGGTGCCTGTATAAGAGTGAAGGAAGGTTTTGAAAGCTGCCCCAGTATTAGTGCCTGGCTACAATATAATAGCTATGTTATAATACGCCATCATAAATGTTACATACTATTTCCCACTGTTACAGGGACAGGGATAGGAGGGTACTCCAGCTTCACTTGGGTCTCTGGGTAGGAGCATTCTCCTGTGCTCTCTAAGTATTGATCCTGTGGGGGGTCTGTGTCCTCTTCGTCCTCCTCTGTCCCATCCATGGTCTCATCTCCCACAACCCCGCTGTCTAGAAGCTCCTGGGGGTCAATCTGGGGCCGGCTGCTCAGTATCCTCTCCATGGCGTCATAGAATTTGCAGATCTTGTGGTGTTGTCCATTGTTCCTAAGGTTGCCCTCCTTCGCCAGAACAAACTGCCTTTTAAGGCTTTTGATTCGTACCCTACACTGTTCGGGAGTCCTTTCGAACCCCATCTCGGCTAACCTTCGGGCAACATCGCGGTATACATGGCTGTTTCGGAAGTTTCCGTCCAACGCGGTCTGGATGTCCTGCTCGCCCCATATTTTAAGCAAGGTTCTGGTTTCAACATCCGACCACAGGAAACCTCGTGTGGAATTCAACAGCATAATAATCAACCGCGCGGCCCAGTAATGCTTGATTTATATATAATTATAAATAATGCACTGCAGTCAGAAAAACACCAGGAAAAGTTAGCAACTCGCCTGGCGAAAGACTAGTTAGCTAGCAGCAGCAGCAACCTGTATAAAACCTCGACATTCACAGCTTCATTAACAAAGGCTAGAAGGACCAGGTAGCGTTTACCTGTACATAGATGGCGCATATTCAGCAGCCAGATGTTGTTTCAGACAGTGCACGTTCATACAAAGGAGATTAGTATAGCCCGCAAACCCGAAGCGGATTATAGATCTCCACCACCAACACTCTCACGAGTATTCCACAACATAAACGTCAGGGACAGAATGTGTACTACATCACAGGGATTAGCTGATGAGGTGCTCCGCTGGGTCCTAAAGGAACTAGTCTGTAATATGGATTTTAATTTACAAGACAGTGACAGGGACGTCATGTTAAACCAGAACAGTATTGGTAATCTACTTTACCTTTCTCGTTCAAACAGAGAAGGGTTACAGCAATCGTCAGTGCAACAGTACTGAGGCAAAAGAAAACCATCCAAGTTCCATTTTGCATTCTGTCATCGCCTCTCTGTGCCTAGATAAACAGTGATAGAGTGTTGAAGACGGTGCGCATCCACGTAAGTCTTACCAAGACACGAACCGACAGGTAATGCTGACAGTAGGACATAGAGACGCTTCCCAACAATCATGAGGACTACTAAAAGACGCAAACCAAAACAGGAAATGGAGCAAAGGTATGATACTGGAACCTGATTGGTTGTTAAAAGTCTTAAAGAAACAGAAATATATTATTTAACGTTTACAGAGTTAAACTATCACAATGTGATATTGCATATCTGTCTTATAATGTGTACATGAAATTGAAATGTAATATGTTACACTTACAACAATTTAGCTAGCTGGACACACAATTATATGAAGCCAGCAAGAAACTGGTGTCGGTTAGACAAACATTTTCTGCCCAAAGCAAAACCAAGTGCTCCGGAAAATCCAAAAAATAAACGTTCCGCGAAGCCATGAAATCAACTTCCGGTTTGATGATAAACTTCAAAATGAACTTTCAACAAGTGGACGAAAGAGGGAGATCGGTATTCTGCTGACCTTTCTGGATTGTATAAGAGCCAGCAACGGTATCCGCAATGCATTCGCTTGAGTGAAGGCAGTTACACTAATGCGATTTCGGTGTTTTTACCTGTTGATGTCAAGTACCGGTAGCTATGTTTTCTGATTACAGGTGTTTTACTGGCGATCAACATAGTCATTCATCTGTGAACGAGTGCTTCTAAATGAGGTGAAGTACATACTTGTGTCTCCTCTACGTCGGCAAGGACCTTCCAAAGTGGTGCGTGTCAAGAATCATGCCCGAGCTTTCCAAGATGAGGAGGCCCGACGTGAAGATTGTTATTCTGGGCGATATGAACGTTGGGAAGACCTCATTGCTCCACCGGTACACCGAAAGAAAATTTAAAGACACCGTCAGCACCGTTGGAGGAGCGTTTTTCCTAAAACAGTGGGGACCCTACAACATCTCAATTTGGGACACTGCTGGTAAGTTGTTTAACATTGGCTGTCATTAAAAGTTTCCCCGTTATTTGTCTCTGTTTTATCTCGTCTCCTCACGGAACCTATTTAGAGTAGGCCCGCACTTTCCAATCGGTGGCCTGTAACCTGCAAATAATTAGCCAGTGTTAGTTCTGTTGTTGTTTGCCTTTACCTGTGGAAAGCGCATGACCACCACCTGAGTGTTGCTTGGGAGAGACGGTCTCTTGTGACTGAGTGTCAGAGTGATCCAGCCTATCACCAGGAGACTACAGGAAATAATTACAGAGCATCAGATACGTTGGTGATTATGTCGTGCAAAGTGAATTTGCCG
This sequence comes from Esox niger, assembly GCA_016801105.1. Taxonomy (NCBI): domain Eukaryota; kingdom Metazoa; phylum Chordata; class Actinopteri; order Esociformes; family Esocidae; genus Esox; species Esox niger. Next base: position 14,512 of record JACXGJ010008681.1, read on the forward strand.
TTCAATGAACATTTGTTAACAAAACAAACATAGTTTCGCCACTGCGGCCACATTTCATTTTTTAAATAGTGCTACATTAACATATGAGACGGGGGAGTTAGGAGATTACTTCCGGATTTATGTTAAACAATTGCCTGGGGGCAGTGTCCAATTGCCAGTACTGTTGATTTTTAAAAATATATCACATAAAATGATTGTTATTAAAAGTACTATGTATTTATTAGGCCTGATGAAATACAGAAAATCTGCATATTCCCAGGATACTCCATCCTAGACTACCATTAATGGTTTCCCAATCATGCTGGCAGTCTTTATGTTGTGCATGATATCTAATACATGATGCAGTTGTCACTTACTTGGTGTACATGGCAATATTTCATTAAGCAGAGTTTATTTGAATTAGGTTTTGGTCTATTAGCAGTTAAGAAGAAAGCTGATAATATTTTAACATTTGTGAAAACATTAGATAAGGTTTAAAATTATTTTTCTGTTGAAGCTTGCATTTGCTCCTGCAGATTAGCATAATCTTTTTCACTTTTTTAATACAGTTGATATATCCTGGAAAATGACATTTTTGCTGCTCAAACTTCTCTGTATCATCTTATCTGTATCATTCCTACTATGCGGTGCCATTTGGACCTCAATATTTTTTCATATAAGAAACAATTGAAACTAACAAGGTGGACATTTGGAGGCGAAGTTGGCAACGTTGGTCAAAAACACTTCTCCATGAAACATTTGATCAAGTTTCATAATTCAAAAATGTATCTATAAATTATCCTAACAGGATGGAAATTTATGCGTGAGACATGCATCAAGGAATATTGAAAAACAGATTTAACCAAGATGAAATGCATCTCTGCTTTGAGCTGTTGTTTTTCCACCCAAAAAATTATAATACCGAATTTAATGTCATTGTGCAAGTGGCCTTTTTAATTAAAGGAGCACTGATACAAAATAACAGGTGAAAATTGATATCAGGACACAAGGCATTTCATATAATAATTATCTGATTTTATATTTTCTAACTTTTACAAATTACATATCACTATTTTCCTGTAGATAAGAAATAGTGTTGACTTGGGGACAGAAATGGCACCGCAAAGTAGGAATGACCCATCTCTGCTTTGAACTTGGCATAATATTTTGACCATTCACAGCAGCAAAAATAAGTGACTTAGTTATCTCACAAACGGACATACAGCTATTAATGACAGCAACATGATGTTAGTCAACTTGCCAAAAGAATATGGTGACTTAATGCTAAAATGAATTATTTTTTGCTTTGCATACCAACGTTGAGGTTTGTAAACCTCAACATTATGTTAAACTCCAGTCCAGCGACGGAGTGGCAGTTTTGTTGATTTAGAAAGATTAAATAAAAAAAGCACTGAGTCACCAAAACACCATTTCCCGTCCCTGCTTCATACCCCCATGACCTCTCTACAGGATTTTGTCATCTTCAGTCACGCTGTCAGGGGAAGAGTGAGCTGCTATTCAGGGACTTAGTCACACAGAACTGTCTAACGCCCTCATAAGATAAGCATGTAAGCAGTGGCAAAGATATCCTAAATGTAAATATAGAGTCTAACTTTTATGAATAACATTTATTTTTTGTAAACCTCAGATTTTGGACCGAATTTTTATAATGTGCAGTATTTTATGTTCATAATCTATAAGAAGAATCACTGTCATACCTGAGATTAAAAGCAAGTGGTTTTGATGATATTGGGCACACGGCTGCAAATACATGAGATGATGCCCATTTTGGCTCAACAGAGCCAGTTTTACAACAAGTAACAAAAATCCCTAAATGCCTCTTTGTTATAGAAGACAGAACCAACAACGCGACAGAGGTGCCAAGAATGTTGGATATGTTTTGTCTAGTTTTGATACATTACAACAAAAAAAATTTGAATAACCATGAAACCTTTGCATTAGACCTAGTTATTATCCAGAAATCATCACAGCCGTACATTGTCATATCCACATTGCTGGTTCAAATGAGCAATCAATGCTGTAGTACTGGGGGGAGGGGCTTACCAGCCTTGTATGTGAATAATTTATTGTACATGTTGTTGCCATTTGCCTTACATCCTCCTGTCTCTGGCTAGAGGCCATAAAAGACCCAGCCTGGTGAAACAAAACTGATTCTGCAATCATGGAAACCACAGGTGAGTGGGGTTTCCATGATTGCAGAATATGATCTATTTCACATCACTTCATGTATCAAAGAAAGGGGAACAGAGAATTGGATTGATAAACATCCACATTATTGCTTCCTTGACAGATTGGAGATTCAACTGTGATGGTTTTCATTAGCTGGCTCCTTTAGTTATGAAACTTGGGGTGGGTTTGTGTTTTAGTGTATATTTGTTTATATTTCAGTTTTATTTGTAGAGGTGAAACAATTGAGAACTCATTTTCAATGATGACTAAATAAAAACAGTCTTTGTGTTTTTATTATTTGGTTGAGCAATGGACAATGTCATATCAACCCAATTGGCTCCAGTGGTCTTCATTTCACAAAACTAGGAAAGGGCAGTAGTCCCAGTTGGTGCTGTCAACAAACAATGGCCCAAGTAATAATTTGGTTTACCTTCAACATGACAAGCAAACACAGATTCTAAGGGAAGGCACATTCCAAGTTAGCTGATTGCATTTCCTTTTAGCGCAATTCAGTACTACCACTTAATAGTGGACCTCTGAAGGGCATTTCCTTTACACTCCATGCCATGTCATTAAATAGTCACCCCAATGATGAGCAAAAACATGCATTAGGGGCAATTCAGTCTTTATCCCGCAATGGCACATCTGAGTCTCCAATCTAAAAATGTCAACTTCCAGTCCAGTGGAACTGATGCCATCTTCAGTGGCTGGTTAAAACCTCCCCACAATGTTCATGGTTCCATTTGCTGCACTGCAGTAAGGGAAGTTGGCGAATGCGCTCGTTAAACATGCTGTCTGAGGCATTTGGAATTAATAAAACAATTATTTTATTACTTCCAAATGTGTCAACCTCCCATTTTTATTGTTCATATATATAGTGTGTGGTTTTTGTGCATCATTTATATCATACCACCATGAAATTCTAAGTTTGTGAGTGTTTGGTTTTGATTACCGGGGCATGAACTGGCGCAGGATACATACCACACAATGATTGGCTCAACAGCGCCACTCTTACAACATGTGGCCAAAACGGTGTACTTCAACTTTAAGACCCCACAGTCTCCAATCACCCTGCTTCACCTCCAAGGCCAATGAATGGAGGGAATACTGTCTTCCACAGGCTACGCTCACCTGGGAATATTATATGACGTCGGTACCCTGTGCTTTATGAGGGACCTGCTGCAAACCAAACCTGGCTGCAGCCAAGACCTTGATCTGACCTTCCCTCATTATGGTCTCCATGATCCTCAAAAGCCGGTTAGAAAGGACCGGTTGATTCAGCTATTAAGTTATAACCTGGAGTAAAGGTACAGTCTAAAAACAAGTTATTGTCTGAGCTGGTTGGTGTGGCAGTTAGTTATATATTCACTAAGCACTTTGTGGGCCAAGTAACCAGTTGCTTCACCTTCAAGGTGACGCACGTCGATTTGGAAAGTGCAATGCTAGTTTCATTGGATTGGAAGATGCAACCAGTTCTATCCCATGGAAACAGACAGCGGTGTTACAGACCCCTCCCACAAAGAAACCTACTGAACACCTGAACATGTTTTATTAATGGTATCTCTTACAAGGTGAGGTCATGTTTTCATAGCATGAGATCTCTTTAAGAACAGTGGTTGTTTGAAGGAGCTTATCCATTTAAATGGGGTTATCGTGTGACTGTTATTCCCCTTTGAACATAGTTGACTACAGACTATAACAGACCTATAGTAGCCTATAATGGATCTATTTGTTTAAAGTATCTATGTCTACACCCACATATCACTTTTTGTCTTAAGAACATTGTCTATTTTTAAAACCCTCAAACAGTTATAATGTAAAAATAACCATTATCACTGTGAAGGATTCTTCGTGCTTTACCAGTGAAACATCCAAACTGCAATGCTACTGGTTCATCATTAGGCTTATGTGATTCATATGCAAGCCAGATAACTTTAAGCTACTAAGCGAGCCAATATTTGGGAGAATTGCTAATGATTTATTTGGAGTGGACCTCAGAAAAGCAAGTGATGTGAGTGGAATACAGGACTCTTAGATGTAGGAATCAAATCTTGACAGGTGTAATTAAGAACGCCTCATTGGTGTTAGAGGCAGAATGAGGGGTCCAGGCATACACACCACGTTCACTACACATTTCCTCTCACTAGCTGATTCAACCAACTCTGTGCATTTGTAAATGACCCAAGTAAGGTAGTATTGGATTGAATCCCAGAACCGGCATGTTGAAAAAACAAAATGTCAGTGAGAATATGTTCCCGGTCAACTTGCGTTCCTAAAATAATTTGCCAAATCTCTTCAAGACGCATTTATATTCTACTGTTTGCAAAACCCATACATAGGCTGTTTGTGGGTAGAAGAGCACCCTTGACTCGCTGCTGTGTGGTGGGTTTTTTTGTTGTTTGGGAGGCAGCTTCTGGGAAGTCAAGCCTGAGGTGTGTAGATACCTTATGATCAGTGATCCATTACATTTGGACCTTTTTCGACGGTTCCCTGGATTTCTGTACATATTTGGCTGATGATATTCTAAAGACAGGGAACAAAGAGCTCTCTCACATGAGCTCTGTCCCAGATGAGATCACTGTTCAGAAACACACACACACACACACACACACACTCACACTGAGGGGCTGTTGCATATGACTACAACAATGGCTGCTTTGTTAACTTTAGTTTTTTGCCTACTGACTCTCTTTTTCGTGTGGTACTGCACCCCCCCCCCTCTCTTTCTTGCAACTCCCTCACTCTCGCTACAGTATTCCCCTCTCTCTTTCTAGCTACAGTATTTTCTCCCCCTGGTTACAGTACCTCCATCATTTACTTCTACACAGGGGTGTGGAATAAGGGTTAATGTGATCCCCCTGGAAAAGAACGATAATCGTGGATCCATTGACCCTGACCCCCTCAGTATACAATACAAACCTACGCCGTTGTCTCTATATACTTTCTCCTGTTTTAGTAACCACTCTCTCCTGTTTTAGTAACCCTCCTCTCCTGTTTTAATAACCCCTCTCTCATGTATCTGTATCCCACACACACTATGCTGCCCTGGATAAAAGTCAATCTTACGCAGCTTCAGTGGATGTCACGACATACAGTATTTTTTGCACAACGCGATTACTCATATATTTGGCCGTTTTCACTGCAGTAGAATTTATGTGCTGAAGGTTATTTACAGCCATATCCAAGGGAACCGTGGTATTTGGGTTGACATCCAAAAAAGTATTATACTATGAATTGAACCTCAACATTGTGTGAAATACACATGAGAACCTCTTTACCAGATCGATGGGCTACGGATTATTTTCAATTGTTGACTTGAATAGGGATGCCTGCTTTGTTCAATTAGTCCTGTGTTTACTCTCTCCCCTGCTTGTGACGTGTTCTGGTTGTCTGTCCCAGGTCGAGAGCAGTTTCACGGGCTGGGCTCCATGTACTGTCGCGGCGCTGCCGCTGTCATCCTCACCTACGACGTGACCAGCTGGCAGAGTCTCGCGGAGCTGGAGGAGCGCTTCCTGTCCCTGACTGACACGGCCAATCATGACTGCATCTACGCCGTCGTGGGCAACAAGGCGGACCTCACAGAACCCCAGGCTTGGCTAGGGGCGGACCGAAATGGTCTGACAGAGGACCCGGGCGAGGCAGGCTGTGAGTGTACTGAGGAGCCCAGAGTTCCCTCTGCCTGCCCCACCCCTCCGGCCTCCCCCGTCTCCCTGTCGAGGGTGTCGGTCAACAAGCAGGTGAGCCGTGAGGACGCGGCGGCGTTGTACGGGAGGATCCTGAGATACAAAGGTCTGGAGGAGTCTGACTGTCTGCCCGCTGACAGGATGTGCTTTGAGACCAGCGCTAAGACCGGGTATAACGTGGACGCTCTGTTCGAGACGCTGTTCGACATGGTGCTTCCTTCCATCCTCAGGAAGAGGACAGAGGGATCGCCCACCGTGGACCTGGAGGACAGCAGGGGGGCGGAGAAACGGGCCAGGGCCTGTTGCTAGGGACCACTGGGATTTCTTTACCAATGGTATTAAAACATCCCCCCTTAACCATCTCTGTTTTGGTCTTCCTGGAGATTTGAGATTTGTCAGCGTTGACCGTTGATACAAGATGATACACACTCCTATACAGATTCCTCTCAATCAGTCTACTAATCAATCTCTCTCATAACCAAACTAGCATTATTCTTCCAATCATATGGAAATGACGGTTACTCAGAGCTGGAGGAAGTTCCCGTACTTTCTTTCACAACCACATGTGTCTGTGGGTGTGGATGGGAAATGGGCTTCTGGTATTCATGGAGGTGAAATCCGTTAATGCACCCACCATTGTTCAGAATGCAACTTCTGAATCGTTCATGTTTTAGATTGAGAAAATCACAGATCCTCGTGTCAAAAAGCTTCGTGATTTTGCTTCATGTAACTTAATCCTATTTGAGGAGTTTTGTTTCACAATCAATTTTATGTGTGGTTTCTATATTTCTCTATTGATGATTTTCTGTCTTCGTTGGCACCTAATCTATACTGTACAATACAGTATGTATGCTGTGTGTAAGACACACATTTTAAATGTGTGATATATATTTTTATAAAGATAACAATGATTCTAATTTTTTGATCTGTAATATAGTTTGTTTGAGCTGTGTTGTGAACGTCAGGCGGATTCAACAATCAGATGTACAACAAACAAAATATTTATTTTTGTTATAATTCAATTACAATAAAATGCTATGTATTCATTCATAGCACAGAGTGGTATTTAACATGATAACATTAAACATTTGGCCCCTTGCTGTGAATAGAAATTGTTGGAAAAAAAAAAAGTGTTATTCTCTAATGGAAGATTCTCAACTAGAACTAGGACTTGTTAAATAAATTCTCTGCAGAAGGGACTGTTGGCCCAGGCACATTACTGGTCTGACCAATCTGCTTCTTTCCATTTCTGTACTGGCTTGATACCAGTGGTGGCTGACCTCATATGATTAGCCTGTAGAAATGCATACTGAGAGTGTCAAAGGTTTGAAGTTCTATAGGTAAACAAATAAAAGCAAAAGAAAAAATCAAGTTTATTCAGCGGATATAAATATACATATGTAAATCAGTGCATTTTGTGGGACCAAAACAATGTACATTTCTGATGGGGGAAAAGCTGTAAAATGTATTTAATCACACAGACAGTTAATATATTCTCAACAAATAAATGTCAGTTTGCACAGTGGGGCCTCAAAGATTGAGAAGAACATTCGACGTAAAGCAGATAAATACTGAATGTTAAGAGCGTTTCAGCTGGGATTCCTTCAAACCGGCGATCGCAATGTTTATGCAGTGTCTTTTAAAAGTGAAAGCAAACCGGTGGGGTGGGTCGGGGAGTCGCCCTGTTAGTAGTTATCTGTGTTTATTAAGTACCCAGGAGCAGTTTGAGAGATCATTTGACCATTGGAAAAATAGAAAATTTGTAAATGCTACAACAAAGGGTTGATTGAAATAAGCCCTTTGTAAATCGCAGAACCAAACCTCATCATTTACAACTGGTCGAGGGTTAATGTGAATATAGTGTCATTGACATAGAACGTCTACCTAAATAATAAAACAAAAGCAAAAGCAAAAAAAAACAACACATATCTATATATCTATATATCAACTGAAGCAATGCACACACAAACAATATGTTCAATGTTTAGATTAATAAATGAAGCAAGTGCATGCACAGGCGTCTTTGGTTGTTTCAGCTGTATGTTCTTGGCATGTGAATTAAACATGTTCAGTGAGTAACATAGCTGAGGTAATAAGTTAGAAAGCACCATATCAAACAATTAAAAGGAACATTTACATGTCTATTTTATATTGCTGTTGAATAATGGCAAGTTTTGTTTCTTATTTGCTCACCAATACAGGACATTTGCTCTCCAATTTAAGCGTTCTTTCAGTCCTCACAAGCCAGTGCTTGGGATTCTGGGGCGCAAGGTGAAATGGCCCTTTAGATCCAATCTAAGGTCCATTTTATATTCCCCTTTTGGCATTTGTTAGGAATTTGGGAGGGCTAAGCTGACCGTAAACCTGTACGAAAGGCCAAAATCATCAGAAGAAGATGACATCACAGGGTCAAAGGGCACTCAGTTTGAGCCCGGTCACAGGTTCTTCATGCAGACCTGACAGCGGCTAATGCGCGAAAGGAGCTGGCCGGCTTTCAGGGTCTCGGCCACCGGATTTTCCTGGAAAGACCTTTCTATGGTGGTGAGCCAGAAGCTGTGCTTGTTGGCAAAGTAGTGGCACGTGCCCTTGGCCCCGTTGCACTCGATGAAGGGCGTGGTACGGAAGTCTTCCAGGCAGGAGCCGGGGGACGAAAGAGACTGGCCACCGCCCTCGTCACCTGCAGCCGTGTGCTGTGGGAGAGGGAGAGGCAACGAGGGTCAGTGCTGTTCAAATCACGACAGAAATCCCCTCATACGTTCTGCTCCACATCATCCTCATTGGTGACACCAGAAATGGATCCGTTCGGACAGCGAATCGGTGTTGGCTCCGACCACGGCTACTGAATGTTTTTCATTTGTATTGTGCACGCCTACACCCCGGCACACGCCCCGAATTTCTGGACCTCAACGCTACTTCCAGAACCAGCTCTGTATACACATACCTAAGATTACATACACACCCCTATCTAGTTTTACATACATGCACAACTTCACACACACACACACACACACACACACACACACACCACTTATAACTGAACTGCTGTCATGCTTCACTATTAGTCCTTTCCAGTCGTACCATCTCCTATGATGTATCGTTAAAGATTCATGCTTTACCAAAGACAATGGATTCCCATGGATTTTCAAATCCCCAACCAGTATTGTCTGTATGTTTATCTCAGTCAAGGCACCATGACCCAGCTACCGATTCTGAACCCGATTCCAGAAGTCTGCCACAGCCGGACGGTGCCAGAGCAGATGGTCAAGTCGGAGCATGTCACTTTGACCTGAGCTGGATCCTTTGGCCATACATAGTAACAGTATTCTCTTCACCTGCCCTGGGTATTTCAGAATGAGTGACACGAAGGAGGACACTTCAGGTCAGGCAGATGGAGAAGCGAAGTGACCACTCACCATGAGGAAGGAGTAGCCAATCCACATACTCCGCCAGCCCGCAGGGCATTGTGGGATGGTGATGTCCTGGCTGTGCACGGCAATGGCCACGGACGGCGCCTCACACACGGAGCAGCGGCTTATGTAGGGCCTGATGTCCTCCTCCTCCACTGGCATCATGGGGAGGGGCGCCGTGGTGGACAGCCAGAAGGACTTGTCATTGCGGCTGGCATAGTAGCAGACGTCCCCAGGGTTGCAGTACATGAAGGGCATGGTGTTGAAACGAGGAAGGCACGAGCCAGCCAGACCTGGGGGCAACACATTCAGTTACTTATCCATGAGTGTATTCACCAGAAGAAAACAGCATCCTGACTTTTCTTGGCCAATACAGTAAAACAATTAAATAAAATCAGATTAGCTTGAATTCTAAGCTTCTATAGTAATATTTGGGCGGAAGTCATTTCAATGCTTTTCTCTGTCTCACCTAAGTCCTGGTTGTGGGCCTTCTCCTGGCCTTCGAGGTACAACAAGCTGTAGCCTTCCCAAAGCCGGGCCATTCCCACAGGGCACATGGGCGTCTGCTCTGACTGGCTGTGCTTGACCAGCAGGTAGCCCACACTCACGCTCCGCCCGGGCATGCCTGGCAATCCCCTGGTGCCCGGGTTACCATGGAGACCTAGGGGTCGATGAGAGACAGGCTTACGCGCTTCTGTGTGACAGACATCATTCACTTTGGTGCGGTTAAAGTTAATCTAACAACTAACATCAATCATGGGTGCTGTCAGTAGAATACAAGTTTTAATTAATTAGGCCATTATACTTGATCAGATGCTCTCGTCCAGCGAGACCTGCAGAAGGAATTTGGTGTAACTGTCAGGGACACCAGAAACTAGAAGCTCGTCCACATCCTTTGTCCCTTAATCCAGGCCTGACTGCTACGATCCTAATCCCTCCCGTTGCCATGAAACACTTGCCAAACCTACACCTACCTTCCGTGCCCTGCAGACCAAGATGGCCCCTCTCTCCAGTGTTGCCACGGTACCCGGGGGTACCTGGTCTGCCACCCACCCCTGGCATTCCCTTCTGCCCCTTGGGACCCTGGTAGCCTGAGGAGAAAGGTGTTTTGGGGTAAAAGATACTGAGGCGCGTTGTCATTCAAAATAAACAGCCAATAAAAACATTGGGTTTATTGAACATTTAATGTTGAGAAAATGCTATTTTTTGTGGCTTTGCTCTGCGATGGTCCTACCTGTTGCTCCAGGCAGTCCTTTCGGCCCAGTCTCCCCTCGTACCCCTTCTGGTCCTGTGATGCCCTGAGGCCCAATAACGCCCCTCTCTCCTGGGATCCTTGGGGGCAGTGGGGCCGGGCCCTGGCTACCGGGGGGTCCCGGATAACCTGCAGAGCAATGCCAGGTAAAAGAGGTGGTACAAGAGATTAGGTTATTTGCTGTAGGTGACGGATGGCTGTACAGATTTAGTTCAAATGGAGGCAGATTACCTGTGGGTCCAATATTCCCTTTTAGGCCAGAAAAACCTTGTTCTCCTTGGAAACCAGGCTTTCCAGGGAATCCCATCATTCCTTGCTCGCCCTTAACACCTGATGGACAAATCACATCAATGACCTTGGATCTTGCTCTGTTATAGAACATCTAAATAGTAATTTTGGCTGCTATTTTGTCGATCACACTTGAATCCTGCTGAATGATTCGTACCTTTCTTCCCGGACACTCCGCTCTCTCCCCTGATTCCTGGGGGTCCCTGTTCACCCTGATTTCCTTTCAGACCAGGGAGACCAGGGACACCAAACTGGCCAACTACACCTTTCTCACCATACTGGGAGTGTTCACCAGGAGAACCACGTGGTCCAGGGAAACCTGAAAACGGAATAATCATTGGTATGCCCTCATCTGGATTCAATTGGACTTTTCTGAGGTGGTTTCCACAAAATGCATATACGCACACACTGTCCCATCACCTCAGATATCACACACGACATTCCAAAAGTTATATGTAGAAATTAAAAAGCACATGCGGTCAATCTCTGTTAAAACTATGAGCGCGGAATTCAGTTTTGGTCCCTCTATTCCACACACATACTGATGCGTGTAACTTTACTCTGAATCTATACATTCTCTACTCCATGTCTACTCCACCTTGATTTCCTTTGATCCCAGGGAACCCAGGGTCTCCTGGTGGTCCAGGGATGTCTGAGCTGCCCTGTGGTCCTTGGGGACCCTGAATCCCAGGAGGTCCCATCTGGCCCTCGTCACCTGAGGAACGAGAAGAAGAGGAGGGGAAGGTCTTCACATTTCCTTAAAACTGGGTAACAATAGATGCCGTGTCGGAGCAATGACTAACCTGGTTGTCCTTGAATCCCCTTCAAACCCAGTGATCCCGGGGTCCCAGTCTCTGAGTTGGGTATACCTGGCTCCCCCTTTAGTCCCTTTGCTCCAGGGTCACCAGGGGCTCCCCAGTTATCCTGACCTGGGAGTCCAGGGCTTCCCTTATGACCCTTCAACCCATCCAGTCCGAATATTCCCTTAAGTCCAGGAAAACCTGCAGAATGCATTACAGATAAGAACAGTGATAGGGCAAGGTGATATGTGTGAGAAACTGTGCTGAGTGTGTGTGTGTGT
>JACXGJ010008682.1:0-26389 GCA_016801105.1 Esox niger
GTTGTGTGTGTGTGTGTGTGTGTGTGTGTGTGTGTGTGTGTGCGTGCGTGTGTGTGTGTGTGTGTGTGCGTGTGTGCGTGTGTGGTGTGTGTCTGTGTGTGTGTGTTTGTGTGCGTATGCGTGTGCTTGTGGTGTGTGTGTTTGTGTGTGTCTGAGTGTGTGAGTGAGTTTGTGTGAGTGAGTGCATTTCTTTGTTTAGAAGAAAAAAACATCTGATTAATTGTACTTATTCAGCGTTCATAAAATATTAAGAGTAACAGTTTTACTGGCCTGTTCATAGGCCCCAATGGTTTTAAGAGGCTCAATATTCTGTTAGAGGGACAGTCTGTTACCCAGCATTCCTCCCTATCCATCAGTCTCTCCTTCCCTGTCTCTGGAATGTTCTGTGTGTTGCAGGACAAGTAGCTGCTGCATTATGGCAGTATCTAATGGAGATTAGAACCCTAATTCAAGAACATTTAAAATCCATCAGACTTATAAATATTCATACAAAACTAACCCACTGCTTGCCCGTACCCGAAGGTTTAACATGAGCTTGTAAGTTGTTTGTAAGATTTTCATTCATTCACATTCATTATATTACAAAGGGTATAGGGGAAAGATGTCATTTCAAATGTAATTCTTTACAATAAGTTTGTTACTGTCACATATAGATGCTCATAGATTCTATGTCTTCCAGATGGTTTTCTCTTGTTTATTTTTGGTCCAGTCATTGTATATCATTTCCAGTCACAATTACATTGAGATATAGTGCTGGAGAACAATCAAATAAATCTGATATGGACTTGAAAGGTGAGCTGTTAGCCACATATATCCTCAATGTAAGCTCTCCAGTAGTAATGTTGTAATAAACTCAATCAATCAATCAAGTATATTTCATGAAGTCCTTTTTACTTTTGTGGTAAAAAGTCCTTTTTACCACAAAATGCTTTTACAAAAATACCTAGCCTTAAACCCCAAGGAGCAAACAACAGTAGTGCTGAATTTCAGGGGCTAGGAAAACCTCCCTAAGAAGGCCGAAATTAAGGAAGAAACCAAGAGAGGAACCAGGCCCAGAGGGGTGACCAGTCCTCTTCTGGCTGTGCCGGGTGAATATAAACTACCCTTACATCTCTGTCCGATGCCACTAGCCTGGGACATGAAGCGTTTGTTTACTTGGCTTGGCAGGATAGGCTTGAAAAATTTGAATTCGGCACCACATGTTACATAACCTTGACAAGAATGCCAAGCTAGTTAGCAGTTATTTATTTAGTGCCTAATGCCAGGTGTAAACATGGGAATATCTATCCTGTGCTACTAGTCAGGGAGATTATACATCAAAATGTTTGGTTATACTGTAGTTATACCACAGGCAGAATAGCCTATAAAATGGGAATTCCAAACCAAACATTGTAGCCAGCTGGTTGGTATATAGTTATCTGCTAAGGCTTTCCAGTGTTGAAAATACTTTTTGCTATTCCACTTTGGAGGAGGAAATTACCAATTTCTCCTTAAAAGAAAAAGAAAAACCCTGTGAATTGGCAGTTTATTGGAGTGGCCTCAGAGGCTGTGGTATCCATGTCAACCAGGCCGGTTTGAAAGAGCGCTTTTGGGAAGCTTTGTGCCAGCTGTGTGGGAGGGGCATCACTAAGAGACTCTCCTTACTTGTTCAAGGAGACTGAACCGCTTTGCCCTGTGTTTCTATGGAGATGGTCATTCTACTGGGAATTACTGTGTTTTTTTTATCCCCAGGAAATTGTATAATCCAAGTGATATATTTAGAATTTGGTCAATGAGATTCATGTCCGAATTTTCATGCAGGTTTCTCTTTCCATTCGCTAAGTGATTATTCATTCTTGTTTCTGGTAGTTTTGCCTGCGAAGATGTCTAATAAAAGAGATACGTAATCTGTTGCCACCAGAATACATTGCAGACTTGGATATGCTACACATAATCTTAAATGCTAATCATTAAAATTATCTGTTAATATCAATGCTTTGTTTTGTCACTTTACAGTGGCTCATTCCATAAGGAATTTTCACATCAGGAGCAACCATATGGCAGCCATTCTTAAACCTGTCCCAATAGATGTCTGTGGGTATAAGAAGCATTGTCTGCTGGTCTGTAATTAAAAGCTATACAGTCTGAATATTCACGTCTACTCACATTAAATGATAAACAAGGCTGTCTGGGAAGGTGCGGTGTGACATCACAGGTTGTATCTGAATGACACAATGGTGTGCAGGGTGCTATTTTGGATAAAGCCGCTGTCAGTCTACTGACCCTTATGACATTACTGTTCATCACTGATTTAGACAACTGCTGTCTCTCTCTGTAACTGACACGCACTCATCCCAAAGATTTTTGGATGCTCTTCCAGACATACTCCACCTACCCAAGAATGTCCTTGTAAATAAATCTGTTAACATCGGCTGATCTGGCCTGAAGACACACCTGTATTTATTGAGCCCCTTGTCATCTGAACATGAAAAACCAGTTGATGGAGACCAAACATCTTGGGTATGCTGGCACAGCCTAGCCTGGCACAGCCTAGCCTGGCACAGCCTAGCCTGGCACAGCCAGAGGTAGAAAGGTCACCCTTCAGTGTCCAGCTCCTGTCTGGGTTTCTTCTTATGGTGCATAGATTTCTTGTTGCTTGCTCTTTGGGGTTGTAGATTGGATAACTGGGTAAGCACTTTTTGTCAATTGCTGATCTAAAAAGGGCTTTATAAAATACATTTGATTGATTGAAACTCTTCTCAAAATCCCTCCAATCTGAACCTCCCTCTCTTTTCCACCCTTACCCATTTGATCATTTTTCTTTTTTCCCCATCTCTCCCCTTCTCTCTTTGGCTCCTATTTCCATTCTCCCACTCTGTCTCTCTGTCCCTTTCTCTGTAGTATTGCACTTGCATACTAATAGAAGTTTTATAATTACTTTTTTTTATCGGGACTGTCTGATATAGCTGAAGCTCTGTGGTGTCTTTGACCATTGCTATGGCGACACCCCCGGTGATTAATTTACTCAGCGAAGGTGTGTGTGTGTGTGTGTGTCTGTGGGGTATGGGAAGGGGGATAGTCGCTGTATGTGGTCACACACTAATAGTAACAGCAGAGAGTGAGTGTGGTATGGAGGCAGGTGGAGAAGAGGGACGAGCTTAGCTGATGTTGCAGGAGAGACAAGCTTAGCTGATGTTGTGACCTCTGCCAACACTGACATCTACGTATAGGAGGCCTTGTCAGTCGTTCACAACCTGGTGTTGGGCACAGTCCACACGGGAAACTGCTACTGACTGACCAATCCATCAGTGGACTTGTGAAACACTGAGTTAGTTAGCTGGGTCATTCCAAGAAAAGAGGGCCTTTTGTATTCCTTTGATGCCGTGATATTGTGCATCATGCAGAAATGGAGCATCAATATTTTATTAGAAAAGCCTGACATTTGTTGAAGTGCATCTCGATATAGATCACATGTAGAACTGTAAGCGTCTAAATAAAGGTTCCCTAAATTGCCAAACACGAATCGAATTTTAACATGTATTGCTAAGCCATAGTTATGTTGTTGGTAGGATAAAGTATATTCTGAAGAGTATTTATTCCATGTGATGAGATTTGATCCCTTAAAGCTCTAATTTTAATATGTAAAACGTTTTTTTTCCCCAGAAACATTAAACACTAGTTATATCATAGGGTAGATGTAGCTGGTTGCATTCATTTTGGCAATGATCATGAATTCTGTTTCAGTCAATTCTATTACTGTCAACTTTATTTGGCACTGGTTATGCTCTGAGGTAGACTTATTCACTGCAGATATTGAGAAAATGAAGAGACTCCAGGGACGTCAGTAGTCCGGAATCATCCCAATGCAACCCTGTTTCCCAAAGAGTTGGGATGCTGTGTGAAATGTTCAGAATGCAATGTAACGGAATGCAATGATGTACAAATCATTTAAAACAATAGAAAATAGTACCAAGACAACATATCAAATGTTGAAGCTGAGAAATGTTATTGTTTCTTGGAAAATTACATGCTCACTTGAAATGTTATGCCAGCTACACGTTTCAAAAATGCTGGGACAGAGACACCAAAAGACAGGAAATGTTGTGTAATGCTACTAAACTAAACATAGTGGTATATCACACAACTAATTAGGTCAATTGGTAACAGGTCAGTAACATGATTGGGTATTAAAAGATCATTCCAGAGAGGATGGGTCTGTAAGAAGTAAGGACGGGCAGGGGTTCACTACTCTGTGAAGGACTGCACAGGCAACATATCAACAATATAACAACAATGTAACAACATAACACAATGAAACATTGCAATGATTTTGGGGATCTCATAATCTGCAGTACATAATAACATCGAAAGATTCAGAAAATCTGGAATAATCTCTATACAAGGGACAATGCCGAAAACGAATACTGGAAGGCCGTGACCTTCGGGCTCTCAGGCGGTACTGCATGAAAAACACACACAATTCTGTAGTGGAAATCACTATATACGGTATCAGGAACACTTCCAAATGCACAGTACGTCATAGCATCCAAAAATGCTAGTAAAATCTCTACCCTGCAAAAAAGAAACCATACATAAATAACATCCAGAAATTCCAGCCCCTTCTCTGAGCCCAAGCTCGTTTTAAATGGACTAAGGCAAAGTGCAAAACTGTCCTGTGGTCTGACAAATCAAAATGTTAGATAATTTTCAGGAACCATGGACACCACGTCCTCCGGGCTAAAGAGGAGAGGGCCCATCCAGCATGTTGTGATGTAAGGGGGTGCATTAGTGCACATGGCATGAGTGATGTGCACATCAGTGAAAGCATCATAAATGCTGTACAATATATACAGGTTTTGCAGCAACATATGCAGCCATCCAGACAATGTATTTTTCCGGGAAGGCCTTGCTTATTTCAGCAGGACAATGCCAAACCACATTCTGCATGTATCACAACAGCATAGCTCTGTAGTAAAAGAGTCCGGGTACTTAACTGGCCTGCCTGCAGTCCTGACCTGTCCGCTATTGAAAACATTTGGCTCATTATGAAATGACAAATACAGCAAAGGAGACCCAGAACTGTTGAGCAGCTGCAATCCTGTATCAAGCAAGAATGGGAATATATTTCACTTTCAAAACTACAGCAGTTGGTCTCCTCAGTTCCCAAACGCTTAAAGAGTTGTTGTTAAGAGGTGAAGAGGTGATGCAACGCAAAGGTAAACATGCCGCTGTCCCAACTTTTTTTAAATGTGTTGTTTCCAAAAACAATAACATTTCTCAGTTTCAACATTTGCTACGTTCTCTTTGCACTATTTTCAATTCAATATAGGGATGAATGTTTCGCACATCATTGCATTCTGTTTTTACTTGCATTTTACGCAACATCCCAACTTTTTTGAAAACAGGGTTTACAGAAAGTAAATCGCAGGCAGTGACTAAGACTACTCGACTCCCTGGACCGCACTTCTGCTATATGTCAAATTCTACCTTCAATAAAAAAGTATTTTATGATCTTGAGAATTTAAACATGTTTTTTCCCAGAGACACTTTTCAAGAGGCACCTATTTAGTAAAACAACCCAGCTTGGGCTGACTTTTGATTGTAATTGTCTTATCATGCCATATCTAAAACCTACTGGTTAACTCATGCCCATGCGAGGGGGGCGAGGGGCGTGGCATGCAGGAACTAGGCCTAGAGCGCCAAGAAGAAAAGTGGGCGACACATACACTTACCCTGTAGTAGTCCGTGCTGTACACGTCTCGAGACATGCCGAAGTCACCGATCTTCACCAGCAGGTTCTCTCCCACCAGACAGTTGCGTGTGGCCAGGTCTCTGTGGACAAAGTGCTGGGAGGCCAGGTAGACCATGCCCGCCGCGATCTGCTGGGCGATGTGCAGCATCTGGGACTGGGTCAGCTCCACCGGCCGCTTGGTTGGACCGTCACCCATCATCACAGAGTCTGGCCCGTGAGCCCTGAGAAAGGACGGGAATTCCTTTACAGCACTCAATCACGACTGGAAACGTGACGTTCATTTTCAGGGTGATTTATGTATTGCCCCTTACTCCTGTAATGGCATTCAGTGGATTGTGTGCCACTCGGGTCACTAAACATTTAGTTAGTTTTATGCGGTACGTACCTAATCTGAACATGCTCACTGAATGGTTTACCTGAGGAACTTGTTGAGGTCCCCATGTTTCATGTACTCAAACACCATGATGAGCGGGTCACTCTCCACACACACACCGTAGAAGGTTACAATGTGCTCGTGCTGCAGATTGGTCAGTAGCTCAGCCTCCCGATGGAAGTCCTTTCTTGCATTCTCACTGGCCTCCTTCAGGGTCTGAGCACAGAGAACACATGCTAAGACGCAGGATCACCACACCCAAACACTAGCCACACTTCGCTCGGAAACGACTTCCTCACAGGGCGTTTTTACTGCGAGGGGAATATTTTTCTACAAGACGATTTGGGCTAAGTTCCAACAAGTGCAGTCCCTTACCCACAGATCTGGACTAAGGACCAGTATTTGAACCGGATATAAACAGGACTAGAGTCAACTTATTAGCAGCCATCGAAGGAAGAAATATTGTCTACTTTGGTACAGCCATTGTGACATTGTGTACATGAGATGCGTTGTTGGTTCTCGAGTTCTTTGGATAAGTGATTGTACGGTAAATCACGAAAGCTGTCTTTGCAACATTAGTGATGACGCAAATGAGAAAGAGAAGAGGCAGAGGGAGAAAAAGAAAGACATTTTTAGGAAATGTAAATGATATGGGCCAATATTCATTTCGACTGAACCATATAGAAATGTTTCTGTATGAATAATTGATTTGGTCCTACATAAAGTGACATAAGCATATGGGTATATGAGGCGTTTGGGCTTCTGGAGAACTGAAGGATCTGTTTACAAATGGGAACAGGAAAAAGCTTTAAGAAGGCCAAGTATGACCTAGTGTTCTGACCTGCAGCTAGTACGTTGAGCGCCAGAAAACATCTTCAACCAATTAGATGTCAGGAAACAGGGATTTCGTCATGCTCAGAACAAAACTGTACTTTCGTGAGCTTCCTAAAAGCTTAAGAGCGGACATATTAATTGCCTCACGCCAGTTAGACAACATTAAAGTGCTTCTTTTGACATTTTCTGAAATGTGTTTAGAAGTTAGTTAGCTTTCAGAAATCCCACTCATGAATTTGATTTGCTTTTGATGTTGCATTACTGCCTGACATTGGTATTGGACTGGTTTCAGATTGACTAACAACGCCTGAGATTTCACTACTATTGCGTATTATGATCGATGGCTCTTATTGGCGGTTGACCATAAACATGGTAGCCTAGCCTAAATGGCTGCTGGCCTGTCCAGAGTTTGCTTGTAAAACCACTACCATTAGTGGATATGAGTACGTTGGACCGTTAAGACGGCAACTCAGATAGTGCCAAGCCACATCTATCATCTTCAGTGGGTGGTTGCTAGTGGACAGTAAGCCCTGGCACTCAAGCCCCACTTCACACTTCACACTTAAACATAATGCAGTGGAAGTTCCTTGGTAGGACACAGGTAGGTCAGGAAGTCAAGAGGAGGCAGTTCGCTTCCCTTATCATGTCTTTTGTTTTAATGAAACCTCTCTAACATTATCTCGTTCAGTCACAAACCTGGAACACTGGTATTCGAATGCTAAGCAGAATATTGGCAGGTTTATCTGTCAGTGGGGTAGCAGCTAAGGGTCCGTTTGGTAAATGGTCAAACAAAATAGCACACAAAGTAGGTTGTGGTATACAGTAAAAAGCTGAGTTACCTTAACAGCCACCAGGATCTTGTCAAGTTCTGGAGACAGATTGTAGCACTCAGCCAGGAAAACCTTCCCAAACGCCCCTTCTCCCAACTCCCTCTTCAGAACTATGTTATGCCGTTTGATGTGCTGGACAACTGCGACACAGAGAGAAACTAGTTAGCATAGTTTCTAGCATGGGTTCTTAAAATGGCTGCCTTAATCAGTGTGTATTGTGTGTGAAAAGTGATGCCTGTATGGTTGTTTTTTTCTTGATATTAATGGGTGATGATATTGTAACATGTTGCATTTCTGTGAAACTAGCCCAACTGATAAAGATGTAAAGAAGTTTGTAATATAGCTATAGAGCGGGACTCCTTACAGATGGATGTTTGTAAAGTCAATTTCATAAAACAACTAAAGAAAGGCTTTGGTGTTTTCCTGTTTCCAGACTTGTGGTGATACAGCTGCAGACATGACCAGAGCTGTTGTCCGGTGGACTAATGTTCTGTACCCACTTAACCCAACCCAGGCCTCCCTCCACACGGCATGTACAGTGGAGAACACCAAAATATATTCATCAGCAGGTTACTGTCATCAGAGAGACAAACAGTGGGCCCGGACACAAACCCTACGATTTGGTTCTGATCTGATTAAGAAACGCATTTGAAGAAAACCTCACCACTCAGACTATTGCATTACAAAGGGCTAGACTTTGAAGCTGAATTGATCTGCAGTTTCTGCACTAACTTACTGAGAACCATAACTCAATATTAAAGGGACATAAAGAGGGACAGAGCGAGAGGCTATTAGACCAGACTATATACATTTAGACTCCAGACCAGAGAGCAGCTGCATGTTCAAATCAATCAAACCCGAAATGCACTATTTGCACAGTAGCTCTTTTCCAATTGTGAAATGAACTCCCAGACTGGTCTCCGGTTCTTCATAAAAACCTCCAGCTACGAACATGGTGATCCCATTCGCAGGTATGCTTTTACTTATCAAAATAATACGTGTGGAGGGACCAAATATGAACATCGCCAATTCGGTTGTTAATAAATCTGGGCCACTGGATGTTTGTGTTTATTGAATTGATGCCATCACATCTACAACAGTTCAGGGAATTATGTGTTAGAATCCCAGAATCCCAGAAGCTCGAACTCTTATCTTTTCCCAGATATATAGTAAACACTTGCTGCATGTGCATGGTAACAGAGATACTTTCTCCTAACAACTCAACTACTGTCACATTAAACATATATTATGACAACCAAATACATTTACCTCTTGATCTCTCTTGATATCTAATACATTTGAGAATGGGCGGGTAAATTCTGAGTACCCAATTTTAACATTAATTTCAACATTACCCAACATTATTCCCAATTCCCATGCCCCTTTCCCTGCCTGTCATTCTCCATAGAGTTACAGCAAATGTGTTGTGCTACACCAAAGTCTTGTTTCAGAACATTGTGGTGAGTGTTGGCTCCCGTCTTTAGTCCCTGTGTTTTAATGTCTTGGATGAATGGGAGGCATATTAAATCATAAGAGAGCGTTTTGAAAGTAAACAACCTGGTGAAAATAAATTATAATCCTATAGACTGGGATGAAGAGAACAAGAGGAAGAAACAAGAGAGGTTGGGAGAAGAAGAGAACTAATGAAGGCCAAAAGCTGTGTTGTGTCAGCCTTTAGACCTTCAGTTGCAAGACAAGCATGTTTTGACAGGGCCTTTGAATCTGTAAATTTGTCTGTCAGCTTGGGTGTGTGTGTGTGTGTGTGTGTGAGTGTGTGTGTGTGTGTGTGTGTGTGCGTGCACGTGTGTGTGTGTGTGTTTGTGGAAACGTCTCTTGTTCTTAATGAGCTATGTCCACTCTAATGGAGTGGACAAACTAATGGAGGCCATTGATCTGTTTCTAAGATATTAGAGTCACACCCATTCCCCTGACAAAATATCTTACCTACACTCTTTATCTCTTTCCCATCAAACTGAATATGACATTTGTACACATACACATTTGTTTTTCTACCCTTGTGGGTATAATAAAATCAGTATTCCATGTTTCTTATTTGTAGCCCTAAAACAAATCCTACTCGTTAACATACCACCTACCCTAACCTCAACCTAACCATAATCCCACCCTCAATTACCTATATGTTATACCTACATTTATCTAGCCCTAATACCTAACATTAACTGTAATGCTAAATCTAGCAGTAACCTCAATTCTAACACTATTCCCATTTCAAAATGTTAACCTTAACTTCACTTGGTCTAGAGGATAATTTCCTTACTTGTATGCATTAACATAACCCTAACTCCTCACCATAATCCCTAAAGCCTACAACTAACCTGTAACCTCAATATTTTTACCAAACCCATTACATTTTTTTTGCTTAACCCTGTATGTTAACCCTAAGCTGTAAAACGACTTCTTCCTTGTGGTGACCTAACTGTCAGGTTTAACCATGTTTGAGGGGACTTCTAGTTCTAACATTTACAATAACACCAAGGTTTCTCACACACACAAGCACACCTGTACAGTATTGAGTGTTATTGATTTACTGAAATTTTGTGTTCGGCAGGCTTTCATGAATCTCAGTGATTTGCTCAGAAAAATAGACTGACTACAGTAATTTTTCATTTTCTGTTTTTGTCGGTGTGGGCTCTTGAATGGCGTCTATCTGTTGTTGTATCTGATTAATGATGCATATTATTTTTAATTATGAACATGATGGTTTTCAGGCTACTTGTCTTTGCTACAGTATGGCAGGTTGTGTTTGCTCAGAACGTGGCACTCATTTAAGTCCCAAAACAGCTAAACGTTTTTTTTATCATTCCAATTATGTTTCCACACTATTCGATTCAAATAATACTTGGAAATATTTAAGATTATTATAATGTCCATTATGTTAAAGAACTTTTAAAAAAGTGACATTGGACTTTCAGCTGGTTAGGTAGGAACAGCATTTTTGGCTAACTGCAGGAAAACACAAAGGGGATTAATAAAAAGATGAAAAGTAAACTAATGACTATTCAGCTTGGTAATGGGGTGAGGTTTCGGCCATACTATCAGCTAATCGGGTCTCTGTTTTAAAATTGGTTTCCTAATGAACATGAAACAAAAACCCCTGTTAATTATAAACTGATTTGCTTGAAGTAGCCGGTGTCTTTTCATACTCACAGGTGTCTGACTTGAGCATGTTGTTGCTGCGGAAGTACTGAGGGTTCTCGATGACGGGGATCTTGGTCATGCCGATGATGACGGCGTCAGGTCCAATCTCAGAGGAGGAAGGAGTGTTACTGCCATTAGACACATGGTGGAGAGGAGAAGCGGAGTCATCATCATTACTGATCACAGACGACGCACCTGCCAGTGAGGAGGGAAAGACAACAGGGTGGAATTCATTGTGAAGGACAAAGACAAACGAGAAGATTGGAGCAATGAAGAGTATAACAGAAAGGGAAACATGATTAAAACAAATTAAGAAATGCAGAAGCAGGAGAGTGTTTGGATCATAATCAATTTTTAATAGCTTGTAAATTTGGGTATTTTGAGACTGCTGCCAAATTAGTTGTCTCTTTGAGGAAGAAGAATGCATTATCTATTCCTAATCTCCCAAACTAAGGTTATATAGCACATCTCTGGGGGCATGTAGCTCAATAGGTTGAGCATGGCTCAGGCAACTGCAGGGTTGTGGGTTTGATTCTCACAACCGTCCTGGGGACAGATGACAAAAATGCAAGTATGAAAATGTATCCACTCATCACTGTAAGTTGCCCTGCCATATGCATACATCTGCATTTGTTATTAAATGTTAATAGTGGTAAAATTAAAATATAGCGAAATGCAGTGTGTTCACAGTCTGATTTTTTTGACTGTGAAAGTTCATGACCAAACAATCTCAAAAGATTTAATGCAAGTGTTCCCTGACAGGGACGATGGGCTTCTCGCGATCCCTTAGATAATGAAGAGAATGTTGTTTGGTAAAGCAGTACTCTGTGAATGGGGAGAAAAGACTACAGTTACACTCTGAGCCTGTACGGGTGTCTTTGTCATCCATGATTTCTGCGTGGAACAAACATTCTCCGGTTTCCACTTCCACCCGAAAATAAACAATTAGGCTATTATTCGCATACAATGTCTCAATTTCTTAACACACGCACATGCACATACCGCACCCCCCCCCCCCCACACACAAACACACAAACACACACACACACACACACACACACTGTGTTGTTTTTGGAGACAGCAGTGGTGCATTCCTAAGGAGGAGGAGGCAACTGAATGATACTGAGGAACAAAGAAGGATTGTCTTTCAGTGAGGTTATAAGGTTGTGTGTGTGTGTGTGTGTGTGTGTGTGTGTGTGTGTGTGTGTGTGTGTGTGTGTGTGTGTGTGTGTTAGGTTGTATTTTTATGTTCACATTTTACTAACCTGATGGGGATGGAAAAACCCACAGGGATAGTAAATTACAGAAATTATGAATTTGTGGGGACCTTTTGCCATCCCCCACAAGGAAAAATTATATTCCACGTTTTGGATCTAGTTAAGAGAAAAATTTAATTGGCATTTGTGTTAAGGTAAAATAAGTGTGATTCTTAAAATGTTTGTGTGTGTATGTGTGTGTATGTGTGTGTGTGTGTGTGTGATTTACTATTCTGGTGGGTACTAAAAATCCCTGTGAAGCCACTAAAACATGAAACTTTCCTTTTGGGAAGATTGGGCCTGTCCCCATGAGGAAAATTTTTAGGGCCTGTTATGTTTCCACCATGTTTTATTAGAACTCAAGAGAGTTTGATATTTGCCCTATGGGGATGTTCAGGGATGTAACAATTTGTTTATATAGATATTGCGTTCTGTCTACAACCTTTTGTGTCACTTCATTTGTGTGTACTCTAAACATCCCTATGTTGATAAATGGCTAAAACAGTTTGACATTTGTATCACTTAAAATCTTTAAAAGAATGTTGTGGATGACCACTTTTAAAAAATATACATAAGTGGGTTAGGGTTAGCAACTGTTCCAGCAATTCCATTCCAGCCGATCGCCTTCTGTGAGAAGGGCCTTCCAGTTAATCGTCTTTTGCGAGGCGTGCATTCCTCCTTGGCTTATAGCGTGAATGCTCATTTTACCTGGATGATATATATTGCATAAATACAGAAACTATAATGGTGGCATGAGACCAGGGCGACACACTGCCAATTACTCCCTACTACAGCATGCACTACAAACTATTAAAATAAGCAAAATCATACTTGGACTAGCTGTCTATAGCTAGCAACCATGAAGCCAAAGCTAACGTTAGCAGGGCTAAGAATAACGTTGAACTCTGAGTAAACGCTTTTGTTGGAACAGGTCATTCTATTTTTCATAATATTATTCAGAACTTCATTCTCTATTGGGCATTGGGGCCGAATCGCTTTCTGATCAATGAAATATTGCAAAATGCTGTAATTGTTTATTTACTGAAAAATCCTACCTAGTGCATCTTTAAGGCATTAGCTGTTTTTGTATAGAACATTGTGATCATTGTTCTATTGTGTAAAAATTCTTGTTGCTTGCTCTTAGCGGTTTCTGTCTGGGTATCCTGAAAAGCACTTTGTGACAAATAGCCTCTGCCTTTTCCACAGTACTGTATATATGCCAATTGTCTGTGTTTGTGAGTGTATGTGTGTGCGTGCGCATAAGTTTGTGTGGGTGCCCGCCTCCATGCAGACAGCCTTATCAGTAGATTGTGGTGAGCTATGAATAATTACTGGCATGTTAATACAAGTATAAGCACAAAACCAACTGCCAGTCCCCATGACATCCACTCCCTGTGCTGTCACATCACCGTGTGGTTTTGGATGGACGTACCAGAACCTGTCATTCATGACCACAACACTGTGTATGGGGTAGATGTATGTGTGCTATTGACTTGAGAAAATCATTCCTCACCATGTGACTTAACCAGGAAATACTCTATGGGTTTATGGGTAATACTCCTAGGTTAGGTTTAAGGGTAAGGTTTGTCTCTTGGCGGTTTGAAAATTCAGTCTCTATCATTGAGCTCTACTATGGTCTTTGGAGTGGCTACCATCCATAGGTTTTCGCCTCTGTTTGAGTTTCAAGCAGGGCAGATACACAAAGGCACTACATGGGAGGGCTTTCATTCCCCACCGCTAATGTGTTGAGTGGTTTTGTGGCAAACAAGCTTCTCCCCCCCCGTGGGTCCTAAAATTATATGCCATCTCTAGACCTCCTCCTCCACCTTCCGTCTTCAGGAAGCGCCATGACGTCATCACATTGTACAGTAGTGGCTGCAGAGCATTGTGAAGACCAGGGAGGCATCCATTTTGGATTTGACTGGAACCCACTTTCCTAAGCAGTGTAAAAAGAGACATGAGTATGGATTTCCTATGACTGAGAACAATGATGGACAGAAAACGGCTGGTTTAATCAGGTTGACCCAAAGTGCAATCAACCTGGTGGATGACAGGCACGTGATGAAATGTATGTGCCTCACAGAGACACCGGGCGGGTTCGTGTCCCTGAACCCCACAGAAACACTCTCCAGATGGGAAACAACCACCAGAATATACAACTTGTCTGTGTTCATGTTTGTTCACACTACATTCATGAATGGGTTATAATGTTCAGCTAGATTTATTTAGCATTCATCCACAGCCCCACACACACACACACACACACACACACACACAGAACATCCCAAACAGATCTGTAAATGTGTGTGTGTAGGTTTGTGTGTCCGATCCTTATAAATGCCCAAATAGCTGGAGGGGGCACAGAGCAAGTTAGTTGGCCATAGGGTCATATGAGTCTGGGGGTCTAGGTGAAACCATAAGTGGGGTTGGGTCCTGACCTAACACCATTTAACAGAGGGACCTGCTCTACTGCAGGGGTGAGGGGACTTAATATATTGATCTCCTGTAGCTTGCTGGGCACTCCTCTTTCAGACAGACTGACTGACAGCAGCAGATTGTTTATTGGCCATTTGAGTAACACTAGGGATAAGGACATGTGGGGTGTATTGTACAGCTTTAAAGGACATCATGTCTTATAAGTGTCTTAAGAGTTGAAATGCTGATGATCCCTCATGGTGTCAAGAGATTGAACCCAGGAGGAAACTTTGTGTTACTTGTTTATTTAAACAAACGCGGTGCCAACCGGCAGTGAATTCAGAGAGACCAGCAGTGTCTTGTCATCACTCTGGCCCAGTGACCTTCTCTCTTCCCCAGCCCACTTGCCCTCCAGCAGGGTAACCTGAGCATACTGCTCTCTAAACGCACCTCTAACCTCGATGAACACAGGAAGTGATCTATTGATCTGACAGACACAGAGGAAAGGAGGGACAAGTGGAGAAGGGGAGAGATGGAAAGGGAAGGAAAGGAGATAAAGACAGGGTCGCTGGGCTGATTAATTGAACAGGAAGAAAGAAAAAGATGAAGGCATGAAGAGTATGGGAAAGGAAGGATAGCATTTCATTTACACTGCAATCTACTGACAGGCTCTGAATCCACCCTATCACTACCTGTCAGAACAGGACCGAGCCACAGAACTGCAGCATATCATATTCCTATCCAACCACCCACTCCATTTAAAAATAGAGATTTCTGTCTCTCTTTCTCTGTCAGCACTTCTATTTTTAATAAACAAACCATATGACACCAGGGAGACCAACTCGTCAACTCCCACTTAAAACATGCCACAGTGAGGAGAGAAAAAGAAAACATGAGCTGAGTAGGAAAGAGGTAGAAAAAGGAGAAAGAAACAGAAAGACAGACAGGCAAAGTTCCTCTTAATATTATGAGCCATCCATTGTTTGGAAATTAATGGATGAAAGTTTGTAAGTTCCCTGTAAGTTCCCGGATTTGACCCAGGTTGAAAGGTCAATTACATTAACACACACACAAAGTAGGCGTGGATGGATGACATTTTGACTATCCAGTCTGAGTCTCACGGGGGTCTTTGAATGACCCATTTCATCAGCTGTGTGTGTGTTTTTTGGCTCATGCATGTGTGTGTGGGTGCGTGTCAGGTCACTGTATTGGTTGAGGATCAGTGTGTGGTCGGGGTGTGTGAAGGAGCTTTCGCAAAACCATAGCCACGACATTGAGTAACTACCAGTATGCAATGTGTTCCATTTGATTTTATTGTCTCTGAATGAGTCTCTTCCACAGGACGTGAAACACTACAGCAATCAATCCTACCTTGTATAGTACTACAATGATGACAAACAATCACAAGAGGTTACTGGCCCAGGATATAAGTATAAACACATGTTTCCAGTCTAAAAAAACATCTCTAAAATGAACATCCAGTTTAATAAACATTGGGCCTCTATTTAATCCGTATTACGGAGATTCACCATGACACCAACATTTCATGTATTTCTGTAGGATACATTTGATATATTTGAGACTGTAGAAGAGACGTGCTGATATAACAGTGGGCCGGATTCAAACCCACACAGCGAGCGTGTACAATGAATGAATCTGCACCAGCAGCTTAAACTAGTACTCCACCGTAGGCTACAGCAGGCTTCAGGGAACATTACATTCACAATTAACCCTGCATGTCAGCTCCATGGGAAAATAACATTTATGTTTCTATCATGCTAACTACACCGCTTAGAAAATATGTATGGAATGTAGCCCTTAGTTAATGCAATCATAATAAAAATGTCCTCTGCCAGTGTTAGAATCTATAGCTAATTTCTCTTTAAAAATATAGCACTTAAATACGTACAAAATGTGCAAAACATGTTGATATACTTAATATCTTCGTGACAGAGCAGAAGCAGGTTATTAAAACCAGTGGAATAGTGTGGAACTGTATTACATGCAAACTGTCCAATAAATGTCCCTCTAAAGTGACCCTGTAATATCCTCTATTAAAAAGGCCCACCATATATCAAACCTGACCTTCCTTTAAACTGCCACATTAATGAGTGCCTGTGTGTGTTTGTGTGTGCCCACATTTGTGTGTGTTTGTGTGCGTAAGTGTACGTGCATGTGTACGCATCAAGTTATGTAGTTACGATGTAGGTTGTTGGTATGACTGTTTTTTTACAATGTAAAGAAATGTTTTCATTTCTAGCATGGCTAGGTGTCTGCTGTGTGTGTACTTGTAAAGGCAGAAACAGAATAATCCAAATATCTGTTGGCTGGACATACACCCTTGAATTGCTTGCTAATGGAACAAAGTGATTTGGCAAACACCTGCTAGTATCACCGACGACTGTGCCTACCAATACTCATCCCCAACAGAACAGGCATAATCCTGTGGCCTGCTCTCTAGAGATGAACAAACCAGAGAACATCACTGGGGAGGTGAAAGTAAGGCCAATAAAATGTACATTTTGCCAGTCACAGACATTGGTATGGCAACTGGTACAGCAGCTAACAAGATGCTTGCCCAAAGCTTCTGTCACTGTCTAGCCACTGGAGCTGGTATTGACATTATAAATAAATCATAACTGTTTTCACAAAGCAGCTGCCTGTGGTTGCTGCTGATAGTTAGAGCGGAACATTTAGCCATTTAGCAGACAGGATTATTAACTAAAAATGTTGTCTTGCACTGAAATTGGGAGGTGATAAAAAAAAGATTAATCTTGTTAGGTAGTTGGCTGTCCATGGCCATCTATATACAAACTTGACATTTTATAACAATAGCAACATAAGTGTTAGCTAGCTAACACTGACTGGCATTAAAACCGAACACACCAAACAAGAAAGTAGCGAGAAAGTACTGTGTTGCCACCTTTTGGTTTGGAGTATTTTAACCCGTCTGATTTAAAGTGACCTGTGCTATCTAAAAAGTGTAACATTATATATCTGTCCCAGTTTGCTCACAACAGGATGCAGAAGCAAAAAGTTCGGTTTAGGGATAAACGTTTCTGGTTATAGAAACATCAGCTGCAATTTACAGGGTAAAGGAAGAACTGAGTAGGGACACATCTGGGAACAAGCCATCAAAAAACAGGCACTGCCCCTGGACAAACTGTGATGTTTGGTCATCTTCATCTTATGGGTCTGACTTCTGACTAAATGTGTGTGCTTTCTACTGTACTGTAGGTTTGTGAATGCATTAAGTAGTAAATGCACACACGTCTCTGTGATTGTGTGGGTCAGTGTGTGTGTCCGTGAGAGTGTGTTTGTGTATGTGTGTGTGTGTTGTGTATGTCTGTATGAAGTGGACAGAGTGCTAGTGATTTCTGACAGTCTCCCAGGGGTGTGTGTTTGATACATGAAATCTCAACACAGTGCACTGAGCCTTTTTATGAGGTCTCCTTTTGGGTACTAACAGGCACCTCAGTTTGACCACGCCTACACACTTGACCCTTTATTCCACCCTAAACTCCTTGGATAGTCTTCTGTGTAGATGGTGATCAAAATGAGGGGGGGATTGGTAATCTAGTATGTGGTCTGGTTTTGGTGTGAGTGCTGATGATGGTAGTGTGAATGTGGGACAGATGTAGGTTAATGGCCATCTCATCTCGTCCTCACTGCTCTCCATTATTTATCTACTGAGAGGCTTTCAGGCTCCCACCACCAGACATACTGATGAGATGGACGGCGGCTCTACTGGATGTATGGTCTACCTGTCCTGTGCAGGGGACCTTCTAAAAATCACACTATTGAAAGCTGTCTGAAACCTTGGGATTTTCTGTCTGTCTGTCTGTCTGTCTAGCTGTCTGTCTGTCTGTCTGTCTGTATTTCCCGTCTCTCTCTCCTCTTTCTGTCTGTCTGTCTAGATGTGTGTCTGTCTGTATTTCCCGTCTCTCTCTCCTCTCTCTGTCTGTCTGTTGAATGTGTTTGTGTCCGTCTCTCCTAGCGCCCCACCACCTCCACTGGAACGTTATGAAACAACACAAAGCCTGAAGGAAAACACAGACAAAATAAATCAAATGATCAGCAACATAAAAGACAATGATGAAACCATAATCATGACTATGATAATAATAATAAAACAAATCATATATAATCCTAAATGCTACATTTAACAGATTCCTAATTGGAAAACTCGCCCCTAAGTGGCAAAACAGGCCCCGGTCGTGGTTTTCAGTAGAGTTAGTGAGTTAACTGTGTTAATGTGTTAATCGGCGCAAGAGCAGATGAAAGCATTTTGTTACGATATGAATGGATGTTATTGGGGAACTTGGCTTTCATAGGGAGCCGTCTTCTGAACTGGAGTCCTGACTCTGTGGTCACTTGAACCGCCGTGGTCATGATTGTTAAAGGAAAGGCGTCTACCTTGAGTCCTGGATACATTTCTTGTATCATCATGGTCATTTCATCATCCACAGCTTCTATTTGGCTCATTATTCCCTTTTTGTTCTCCCTGGAACTTAAACTGTACCTGCCAATAGGTTCTAAATATACTGTATGCAAGCAGCTAAATGGCTATATTGTTAAAATATTAAAAACTGTGTGAATTGTCCAAGTGTTTACGACAATTTATCAGGTAGTTGCACACACATCCAAACTTGATCTTTACTGTGCCTTACTGGCTGAATATAAGATTTTACCCAATTTTCTGTGACCGTTCAGCTTGCGAACAGGCGGGACAAAGCGCCAGTTACACACCTTTAAACACAATTAATTTCAACTGCCAAAGTCAACTTAACCTCAATTCAGAATGAGGACGCAGTATCCACACCCGAAAAAACAACCCAACATTCCTCTTGTGAGACGGGCTGTCACTGCGGCTGCCCCTGGCTTGTTATTGGAAATGAATCACCGCGGCAGAGACGGAGCTGACATCCACCACCACCACCAACATATTATTCATTTTATCAGTCATCTGTCTCGGAGAGGAGAGGCGAACGAGTGATTGGAAGGGCAAGGCGGCATTGGAATGTGTTCAGTTGTGATGAGACTGTCTTGTGATGAGACTGTCCACGGCGCGGGAGAGAAAACCAGCTGCTACACAATGCAACGGTCGACGTGGTTCACCGCGGCCCACGGCGCACACACACTGACATATTCCGTGGTCAACACTTGACCCTGACGACTTCCGACACCTGTCCACAGCCACTCTAGGGGGAACGTGCAGGTGGTGGTTACATGCCTGTCCCACGTGTTCATGATTTTCACGTGTGCGTGTGAGGACATCCGTGTGTTTGGTGTGTGTGTGTGTGTGTGTGTGTGTGTGTGTGTGACGGTGATTCATTCGTCGAGCTTGGCTGGCAATAATGATTCATATTTGGAGCAAGGCTGATGATGACGTGCGTATCCATGGCAACAGCAAGCGGCGGGCTACAGGGGCCGCCCCCCTGTGTCCCGCTGCAGTCCTGAAAACGACTCGATCCCACTCATCACTGTTCAACGAAACTCCTGCAGTGGATTTGAAAAAACACTTCACACCGCTCAGAAACACCATTCCCCGAGAATCAAAAATCAACGACACTTTGACACACACTCAACACCAAAACATATTATAGAACATTCAACTGATGGACATCTGTCCCAGTTAACCCTAATCGCACCTTCTAATAAACAACAATACTTTCCCTGGATGCAACATAATGAAGCTTATTCCCGCTCTACTGAACACTCAGTCCCAGCAGTCTTGCTTTAGACCTTCTGCACACAGAGATGGGAACACTCATCTGTTGTGCCCAGACCTGTAACTCAAGAGCCTTGGCGACACACAGAAAGAGAGAGACTGAGCGTCTGAGCAGAGCTGCTGACTTTAGTGAAACCGTGTGATAGAAGGGGCGAAGACTCGACAGGCCATGAGATTGGCATCCGCTTCAGACAGACAGGTCCGTCAATCGATCAGTGAATCTGGTATAGTGCTGTTTCCAATTGATCAATATAGCTCTTTCTGCTGGAGTGCAGTTCCCAAAATGACAGCCCAATGCTCTGTACAGAGCTATCGTACCACAAAAAAACTGTCCGTAAAATTGAGGTGGACAGAGTATGAACATGGACCGAACGAGAGGATATTTACCATCCTGCTGAAATGTTCAACGTCCAACAAAAAGCCCATTGAAGCAAAGAACAACTTGTCCAGGGAAGGCAAGAGGAGTGAACCGTGTCAAAAAATGAATATCTTAGGGCCAGGATTTTGTGCTTCCCATGTGGCCGTAGTGGGAAGAAGTGTCCCAGGAGCTGAAGAGATGCTTGCGACGAGACCATGAGGTAACACTCAAACACACTCAATGACAACAAGACAGTTCCTGTCACTACGCTAGATGATGGAAATCTGCTGTTTCCTCTCCAGTTGGCGCCACTCTCGCACACACACACACACTGACCTCTGACATCCGAAGTGGGCACTTTATCTGTGATTGTACCGGGGAGAAACGAGGGACGCTAAACTCCCACAGGCTTTCACAATAACATTCCACACATCTCTTGCACTCAGGGGAACAGTGTGTGTGTGTGTGTGTGTGTTTGTTTGGGGGTGCGTACATGCATTTGTGTGCGCGTGTGAACGTGTATATGTGTGTGTGTGCATTCTTGCGGCATGCTTGTGTCCTATGAGGCAACAAACCCAGGTCATTTGCCTTCTTCAAGACAGGTGAGCTAAAGTCAACATCTCACTTGAGTTCAGATCTTTGGCAGGTTGTTCACTCAACCACCTCAGCTTACATGCACAATTCCCCACAAGGCTAGGGCAGGAGTTTGGAATGGAACGGAGCCTTAATGTGCTCCGCAGCAGGAAGAGGAAATGTAGATTTAGCATGCTCCGAAGAGTCTGATCGGAGATACTTCTGACCTTGAAAGATGTATTGATCTACCAGCACTATTCCAAACCTAGAGAAAACTGATACCTGCCCTCGTGAATCATTGATAGGCATACAGTGCTCTCTCTCCCTTTCTCCACTTCTCTCCCTTTTCTCATTCCTCACAGCATTCCTCCCCCATCCCTCCCTCTCTCTATTGCTCTTGCTTTCTATCTCTACTTTTTCTCAGCTGCTCTATTCATTATCAAACCAACCAAGGTTGTTTCAAGGTTCAGACAAAGTTCAAATAGGTTAGAGCTATAATCTGTAACTGAAACAATGACAAACTGGACACCTTTCGATGGTCCTGACTAAATCACAAATGGGCCTGGTGAAATCCTGCTCCAGTTCACAGACAGCGCTGTGGACACAAGTTGTGACCATGCACTATATTAAAATTATGGTTTTAACAATATCCTAAGGCTAAAATGTTTGTTTAGATTTATACTGCTTAAAGACATTTGCATAAAACTGCTTATATTTTGTGTTCTGCTATGGATTGACAATTCAATGTCTCATTCAGAATCAACAGAGACTATATAGGGGACTGTAAATCAATTCACGCTTGCTGTCTTCTCATTTGGCTGTCTTAAAATGCAATCAGATTTAAATATAAACAGGTTTACAATGTGAACGACCTCACAAAAAATATGTTAAAATATTTGAATAAGTATGTCTTTACACCCAACAGATAAGACAGTCTGGAATACATTTTGTAAGCCATTGCAGCTACAAATGATTTAGAATCATACATAGGTCAACATACGTTTGTCCATATTGTGTGTCAAAATCTTTATATGCTCAGTAAATCTGGATAGGAATCAGTGATGGACACCAATATTCAAACTGTGTGCTTGATATTCATGCAAATGTAAATCTTGATGATTTACATTTGCGTGATGACTGGCAAAATCAGTGACAATGTATAAATACTGTAAAGATTGAAATGCATCAATGATAATGAACTAAATTTACACAGCTTTTTTAAGAAGACAAATGTGTATCACCCCAAAAGTTTGATAGAATTCGGTGATATACGCTGTCTTCACAGTTTTTATTTTCAATTTACAGTTGTAATGACTGAGAAAGTTGCTTTAACCAAGTGAATACCTCTGGATGTAAAGTTAGAATCGTTTTAAATTCCCATTTAGATTGTATAACTAATTTGGAAAATGTACAATATTTTTTCTTTCATTTTTCTGTTTTTAGACAACTAAAACGTAAGGGTTGCACAAACGTTCACTAGGGACTATATCATTAATTTATACTTAATAACAATGACATAACTAAGAACTAATTGAAAAGTGTGATAGGTACTAGCTGTATTAATCAATAATATGTGCAAGTCTCTCTGGATGAGGGCATCTGTTATATGACTAAAAGGTAAATGTATGGACTCCATCTTACTGAATAATCTGTTTGGTGACATAACCAAGTATTTGAAAAGAAATAAGATCTTCCGATTACAAAATGCAATCACAAATTACGTGATCATTTTTTTTCTCGCACCCCCATCACTGAAAAAGATTTTGAATGTGTTTCAAACATTTCACGCATTTTGATATATTTTTTCCATATATAGTTTAATTGGACAGGAAAGTGGAGTAACAGGAGAGAGTTAGTAGGGCCCATTTGAACACTGGTTGCTGCAATACATGAAGATCGCCTCGACAACTCAGAGATTGTAACAAAGAAATCTACCTTTGCTACACTTCAAGTCGACCGTACACAAAAACAAGTGTCTGCACACATTCCTTTGGACTCTCAAAACACAGTAAAATGCGCATGCTGCACATATTGTAGAGATGATGCGGTAAGACCCAGTAACCTCTGACCTCTGTATATAATGCGTTATTTATGACAGGAAAGCAGTAGCGGGCCGATATGAATTATGCATTCACACCATGTACTCCCTTTTACAGAAGCGGAGGGACGTGTGTATCTGTGGGTCTTGTTGATTTCAGGTCACGTGGATTTTAGCTTTTAGCGTGGATAAGCGTTGGACTGACTGGAGTTTCACTGCTTCCATCAGTGTGGAAATGACAGGAAATATAAGTAAGAGAGTCAGTGGCTTGGGGTAAACATTCATGAGGAAAACGCAGAAACCTGATCTTACTGTCTACTCACATAGACACATTTGCATCCACACAACACAGACCCGAACGCCCACCCACAGACATGCACTGTACACACACGCACGTACCGCAAGGTAGCGCGTACAGACGGATGAGAGCAACGGGGTCTCCAGTGGAACGTCATCCCCCACTTCCACAGAGAAAAAGACAAACTGTCTCTACACCCCCTCTGCCATTTTATTTGTCACCCGTCCCCCTCAGAGGGGCAGTAAATCAATCAGTGCCAAAATAACCATTAAACCACACAACCCTGGCCTTCCCAGAATCCCCCCCCCACACACACACACACACACATTACAACACACTCAGGTTGGAATCCAATCCCATGCAGATGGCGGATTTAATGACAAACACTGTCAAGGGCTTTTACGAGCCACATTCACACTTTGATCCTCAGGTCGTTTTTGAGTTTCCTGAATTAGTTAACGATACCAAATAAGCGATTTGAGTGAGAGCGAGTTGACCCCTCTACTGTTTCTGAAAAAACTGGTTAGTATCTCAATCCTCCTAAATGTTAGACGAGAACAAAAACAACAGCAAACCCAGTGTCGAGCTACAGAGCGGTGTTATCTGTATGTGGGGAAGCACAGAACAGGCTATTGTTGTTAGCATGAGGGTGGTGTACAATACAGGGTTGTGTTATCTGTATTGGGGGGGGTTGTGGAATGTTCAGTGTTAGTGGGGAGCAAGACACTAATCGATGAGATCTACATGCATGTTATTCACCATCAACACCTAAGCACCTCTTTACCACCATTTAGACCTCAGTCCAAGGCTTTATCTCAAATGGAACCCTAGATTCTATGTAGTAGAAGTGGCCAGACAAGAGCGCCACAGACGGAATTGGGTGGCATTTCAACCTGTCTATACTTCTCAAGTATATATTTGAAAGTCGCTTACCTTTAATTCCAAACTTTGAGTTTCCCCCAAATTTCAGGATGACCAGCATCAACAGGAAGCCAGTGAAGACTACCACTGCAATCCCTACGACCACATATACCTGCACAAAATGCACAGCTGTTGAGCTGGATCCTTTAGAAACACTGAAAAACACCCTGCCACCACCAAGATGCATCTGTTTCTCTGTGGTAACAACACTTACCATATCAAATACTAGTTACAAATTAAACATAACTATACTGTATATAGCATAAAACACAATGTTAATAATAATGGCATCAGTAAAACATCCTATATATACACATAATGAAAATAATAGTAATAACATTTCCAACAGTACTCCCTAAACAGGTATAGACTAACACAAACAGCAAGATAAAACGTGACTTACAGCAACTCTGTCTTCTGGCGGATCTAGAGGTGTGTCATCTGTTTAAAGGAGCAGAGAGGACAGCAGAGCTATAGCACACCTCATTTACAATGACCTTTATGAAATGTGTCGGTCCTTGGGCAACATGTTAATCAAAAGATATTGACATAAGGTCTTTATAAAGCGTTGGATTATGTCTTGAGGTTGTTGACATAAACATTTGCTTGATATGAATGCAGTAACCACTGAGCGGGTTATAAATGTGTTATGAAGTCATTATATGTGCACTGTACATCCCTGAAGAGTTTTACTTTGAAAGCCCTGCTGTGGATATGGTAAGGTACAGTAACTCTACCTGTAGTTGGGTCTGTGGTGCAGAGATCCAGAGTGTGAAACCAGAAGAAGAAAGAGAAAATGAACAATTAAGACTCTAAAACACAAAAAGCAAAACCTCAGCAGTCACACTTTTTAAAACACGTATAGGGTCAATAAACTGAAGTTTCAGGATATCAGGTCATATTCAAAACAGTTCAATGGATGAACTAGACTGTCTGTGTAAATATCTGAGGAGCCACCCACCATAGTAAAGAGGTTCTGTCACAGTTCCTGTTGGGTGAATCACAAAAAGTACTTCAATTAACATTATGGATTAGTTAGGAACTCCACACCAGCTACTCTTAATTGGCCATCAACTGAAAGGCATGAACAAATCCCAGCAGACATGGCCCTTAAGGAACTGAGTTTGACACTTCTGTTCTGTGAGATTCAACTGCCAGCCTCTAACCCCTAAGCACTGCAATAGATCTGACATGACTAGACAGATTGGTGGAAGCGATAACAGTGGTAGCAGCCACATCATACGTTTTGATGGGGCTGGGAAGAATTGCTAACATTTTGCAGGCAGCTCAGACCTTTCCAGTTCACACAAGAGGAATTGTCATTTATGAGGTGTTTTCAACCCGATACATACCGCCCTCAAAGGGGTTGCGCATGAAATGGGCTTCCACAGTCTTTTGGTCCTTTCCATACATGTTGCTGGCCAGCAGTGTGTATGGTCCATTGTTGATGTGCGTGGGGTTATCCAGCTGCAGGCAGCCGTGGTACTCTTTCTCTGAGAAGTCATGGATCATGGTCGTAATGTAGGGTCCCTCAATCACCGGCACTCCTTTCAACAGCCAGCGAAGCTCTGGCTGGGGGTTCCCAGACACACTGAAGGGGATGCACCAGTGATGGTCCGGGTAGGCATCGCTCAGCTTGCTGATGTTAGGGGGAACTGAGGGGCCAGCAGACACAAAGTCAGTGAGAGGCAGACACCAAGGGGTAAAATAAGAGGACGACACCAAGGGGTAAAATAAGAGGATGACACCAAGGGGTAAAATAAGAGGATGACACCAAGGGGTAAAATAAGAGGACGACACCAAGGGGTAAAATAAGAGGACGACACCAAGGGGTAAAATAAGAGGACGACACCAAGGGGTAAAATAAGAGGA